>SJYC01064804.1:0-149879 GCA_006408675.1 Madoqua kirkii
ACGTGAGTCTGAGTGAACTCTGGGAGTTGGTGATGGACAGGGAAGCCTGGTGTGCTGCAATTCATGGGGTCGCAAAGAGTCAGACACGACTGAGCAACTGAACGAACTGAACTGAACTGAACTGAAGGATATTTTAAAAACTATGTTTGTTTCTGACTATTTAAAAATATTAGCATGCTGGGGAAAATCACATATGGGCATGATTTCCTTGTTATCACAACATCCTTTCCCTATTACCAATCATGGGTGAGGTGTGTTTGTTAAAGAAGTCTGCCTTAGAGCAGAAGAGACTGTCCTCAGAGAGTCTTTCCAACTCTGATGTTCTAGAACAGGGGGTTGGCAAACTACAGCCCTGGGGTCAAATTCAGCCCACTGCCTGTTTTTATGTTTTGTTTTTGCATTTAAATGAAAATTTTAACTTAAAAAATATTTATCTATTTATATTTTTGGTTGCACTGGGTCTTTGTTGCTGTGCATGGACTTTCTCTGGCTTCAGAGAGCAGGGGCTACTCTCTCATTGCGGTGCTCGGGCTCCTTATTTCAGACTATGGACTGTAGACCGTGCAGGCTCAGGAGCTGTGGCGCATGGGCTTAGTTGCTCCACAGCATGTGGTATCTTCCTGGACCAGGGATTGAACCCTTGTCCCCTGCCTTGGCATGAGGATTCGTATCTCACTGTACCACCAGGGAAGTCCCAGAAAATTTTAATTTTTAATTATTGCAAAAAACATAAAATTTACCACCTCAGCCATTTCTCATGTACAATTCCACAGTGGTAAGTATATCCACATTTTTGTGCCCACTGCCTGTTTTTGTAAATAAAGTTTTATTGGAACATGATCATGCTCATTTGTTTATGTATCTTGTATGGCTGTTTTTTTTTTTTTTCTACAAGGTGAGAGTTGGGGAACTGTGACAGGGACAGGATGGCCCACAAAACCTAAAATATTTGCTCTCTGGCTTTGTACAGAAAACGTTTTCTGATCTGTGTTCTAGAACTATGAGAATGATTATCTTCCTGGGTCTGTAGCCTCTTCCTGCTCTGAGGTCTCAGCCCTTTCCCAGAGGCCAGACTTAGTTGTGATAAAGATGTGCTGCCGTAACACAGAGGCTCTATAATGCAGTGGGTCCAAGCTCGTCATTATCAGCTGGGCTGCCTCAGTTTCTCCTTGGTGGCTGAGGACAGATGAGATGTGAGGAGTCGCTAGTTGAAGCAGCTGGGATTCATCGGGCCACCTTTCATGTGGATGGGCTTCCCCCACTGAGTCACCGTCCCTCCTGTACCCCAGGAGAGAGGGGACCCATCCTGCTTCTACCAGGATGTTGCCCAGGCCTTCCCAGGATAGCCGTGGCCAGGCCCTCTGAAGTCACATTTCCTCACTCCTGGCCCAGGCAGAGAGGGCAAACTCCCTCCCTCTGAGACTTAAAAAAACTTTTTTTCCGCATGTGAGAGCTTACTTCCTGACCAGGGATCGAACCTGTGCCCTCTGCATGGAAGTGCAGAGTCTTAACCATTGGACTGCCCGCGAAGCTCCCTTCTAAGACTTTTGTCTCAGGGAAACCACTAAGCTCAGGCTTGACTAACCAGAAAGTGAAAGTGTTAGTTGCTCAGTTGTGTCCGACTCTTTGTGACGCTCATGGCCTGTAGCCCACCAGGCTCCTCTGTCCACGGGATTCTCAAGGCAAGAATGTTGGAGTAGGTAGCCATGCCCTCCTCCAGGGGATCTTCCCAACCCAGGGGTTGAACCCAGGCCTCTTGCGTTGCAGGCAGATTCTTTTACTGTCTGAGCCACCAGGGACGCCCTGACTAATTGGAAAGTGATTCTTAACCTCATTGCTCTGAAACTCCTGCATCCCACACTCTTGAGGACTAGTAATCACACCAAGGCCTCCCTCCGAATGAAGCTCACATCCTGGTCGAGCAGGGCAGGACAAGCACATTTCTAACTTGCTTTAGAAATACAGGAAAGTTTTACTATAGCATGATAGGTATTCATTATCAAAAGACACAATAGCCCCACGGGACAAAAAAAGTGAAAATTAAGAAAATCCCTCTTCTTCCCTTGTGCTATGGCCCCAGTCCTCATTGTAGCCTGTATTTTTCCCTTTGTTTTCTCTCCATATACAACCACGTTCTTCTGTACAGCAATGGAAGTGTGTGACTGTATTTGTCTTCTTCTTGAGAAAACAGAACTTAGGCATTGATTCATGTCTGCACCTGGGGATCAGCCTCAGTGTCTTTAATAGCTGTTCAGTAATCCCCCAATGGATATGCACTTATTTATTTGGAATACAGACTTCCTTAAAACTTAGTGCAAATGGTGTCTTCCTCCAGGAAGTCCTCCTTGATTCCTCCAGTCCAAAACGGCCACTTCCTGCTCCAAACTCCTAGAACCTTGTCCCTTATTCACGTGTAAGGTTATGCTGCTGTAACAAAAGCTGTGTGTGTGTGTGTGTGTGTGTGTGTGTGTGTGTGTGTGTGTGTTGTATCATGCTCAGTCGCTCAGCTGTGTCCAACTCTTTTGCGACCCCATGGACTGTAGCCCACCAGGCTCTTCTGTCCATGGGATTCTCCAGGCAATAATACTGGAGTGGGTTGCCATTTCCTCCTTCAGGGGATCTTCCTGACTCAGGGATTGAACCCACATCTCCTGCATTGGCAGACAGATTCTTCCCACTGAGCCACCTGGGAAGTCCCATAACAGACCCTCTGCCCCTCATACAGAGGCTTATGGATCAGAGAGGCTATTGTCTCTTTTAGGTGATAGTCTTGGTTAGTGGAGCTGCGCCACCCTTGCCTGTCATCTCCAGACCTTGGTTCCATCCAAGTCATTGCTCTGCCAACCCTTAGGACAGCCTGTTGTCTGCCTGGTTGAGACGGAGCCACCCAGGGAGCTGGGAAAGAGTGTGGGGAAGGCCTGCCTGGTGTCTTCATCCATGACGTGGAGTGCCGACTCACACACCTTTGGCAAGAACTTTGCATGGCTGTGCCCACTGCCCAGGGGGTCTAGGAGACATCAGTACCAGGAAAGAAAGGAAACAGGTTTTGGTGGGCAATGGCTAGTCCTTACCACAAGCCTTGACAGCTTAACCTCATATCTGGGGGTCCCCTGTGCGTGCTTGCCAGCTTTGGGAGTGGCCGGGTGGAGGGCAGGATCCTGGACTGGTCCATCTCTGCATCTTTCTTCAGTCCCACGCAGCACCTGGTGTGTGGCTGGTGCTTGGCAAACACCCAGCCAGTGCGTGCGTGGTTAATGTAGTTAGTCATTGAACTGGAGGCGGGTGGACTCAACAGAATCCCTCATTCATTTGGCAGATATCAGTGAACGATTGCTGCGTGCCAAGCACCTATCTGGGCCCCAGAGATCCAAAGACATAGCTGCTCTGCTCGCAAGCATCATTATTGTTATCCTGTTGGGTTCCTGGTAAAGGACATTCTCTCCTTGCCTCAGGGCCTTTGTATATGCTGTTCCTGCTTCCTGAGACGGCCTTCACTGCAGCTGTCCTCACCAGCCCAACCAGCCCCTGCTCTCTGTCTCTTCATAAATATCACCTCCTCATGGGAGCCTTCCTGGCCTCCTCTCCCAGACTAGACTGGATTCCCTGTTTATCCACACACGATACTTTTCCTTTATAAATTTTATCACAACTGCATTGAGGAAACTTAAAAAAAATCTATTTATTATTTTAAAAATATTTATTTTGTGCAAGTTTTGAGGAAGACTTTATTATTACACCCATTTATTTTTCCTGTTTATTTTCTAATGTTTACTATGTCGTGTTGGTTTCTGCCATGCAATAATGCATGCGTGCTAAGTCGCTTCAGTCATGTCTGACTCTTTGCAACCCTATGGATTGTAGCCCACCAGGCTCCTCTGTCCATGGGCTACTCCAGGTAATAATACTGGAATGGGTGGCCATGCCCTCCTCCAGGGGATCTTCCCCACCCAGGGATGGAACCCACGTCTCTCATGTCTCCTGCATTGGCAGGTGGGTTCTTTACCACTAGTGCCACCCGGGAAGCCCCAACAACTAGAATGAGCCGTAATTATACATATATCCCCTCCCTACCCCCGCTCCCCTCGAGGTCACCACAGAGCACCGGACTGGGCTCCCAGTGTTCTACAGCACCTTCTCACCAGCTATCCAGTTTACACGTGGTGGTGTACGTATATCGGTGCTACTTTCTCCACTGGTCTCGCTCTCTCCTTCCTCCACTGTGGCCAGAAGTCTCCTTTCAGCTGCACTGGGTCTTTGTTGCTACGCGCGGGCTCTCTCTAGTTGAAATGAGCGAGGGCTACTCTTTTGTTGCTGTGTGCGGAGATTCCCAGGGACGGGGGAGCCTGGTGGATTGCCGTCTATGAGGTCGCACAGAGTCAGACACGACTGAAGTGACGCAGCAGCAGCAGCAGCAGCAGCAGCAGCAGGCTTAGTACAGTGGCTTCTCTTGTTGCAGAGCCCTGGCTTCAGTAGTTGCAGCACGTGGGCTCAGGTATTGTGGCACATGGGCTTGGTGCTTCAGCGGCATGTGGAATTTTCCCAGACCAGGGATCGACCCCGTGTCCCCTGCATTGGCAGTCAGATTCTTAACCCCTGGACCACCATGGAAGTCCCTGAAGTAACCTTTGTTGTATATGGTTTTCCTTCAAGCCAGTCCCCTCCCTGGGTTTGTAAGCTTCACGATGACAGGTGCATTTCTGTACGCTCAGCACTTAGCAGGACACCTGGTAAACAGGTATTCTGTCTCTACTTATTACATGTCAAATCGGGTCACAGATGGGGAAATTAGGGCTCAGAGGGGCTGAGGATCTAACCAGCCTCAGATCACACAGCTTGTGAGTTTGGGCACTGGGATTTCAGTCTGTCTGCCTCAGGAGCCCTGGATTTTACAGCTTGATGCAATTAGAACGCCACATGATGTGTGCTATAATAGGGTATTAATAGGGTATGTTTAAGGGATGGTGGGAGGGCAGAGGAGGGCGTGACTGACTCAGCCTGGGGGCTCGGGTGGCTGCTTGGAGGAGGCGGTGACCTTGGAGACTTAGAAACTGTGGGTAGTTTGGAGTAGCTATAGTGACTACGTGGGTGTGTAAAAGATGGAGCCAAATGCAAGGCAGGGTATGCAGGCCCTGCTTTGGGGTCTCAGGGAGTTGGGGCTTAGTGGAGTTGATGGGAACTCTCAGAGGTTCTTCAAAGAGCCATCTGAGACCACAGGGTCCGTTTAGGACATCACCTCAGGTCAGGGCTGCAAGCTGGCACCTGCTGGCTGGTGGAGTTGGCTGGACTCACTGAGCATCCTACTGTGGAATCTGGGGCCAACTGTATTAGTTAGGATTTATATTAGTCTGACCGTGGAGCCAAGCACCCTAAAATAGCAGTGGCTTCGGTGTGATAGAAGCTTTTTTCCTCTCTCACATAAGAGTCTGAACTAGTCAGGCATCTCGGCTCCACACTGGGGACCCAGGATTCTTCTCGATAATCGCTGTGCCATCCCCAACATACTGCCCTTGTCCACAAGCTCAGGTATTGTGGCACATGGGCTTGGTGCTTCAGCGGCATGTGGAATTTTCCCAGACCAGGGATCGACCCCGTGTCCCCTGCATTGGCAGTCAGATTCTTAACCCCTGGACCACCATGGAAGTCCCTGAAGTAACCTTTGTTGTATATGGTTTTCCTTCAAGCCAGTCCCCTCCCTGGGTTTGTAAGCTTCACGATGACAGGTGCATTTCTGTACGCTCAGCACTTAGCAGGACACCTGGTAAACAGGTATTCTGTCTCTACTTATTACATGTCAAATCGGGTCACAGATGGGGAAATTAGGGCTCAGAGGGGCTGAGGATCTAACCAGCCTCAGATCACACAGCTTGTGAGTTTGGGCACTGGGATTTCAGTCTGTCTGCCTCAGGAGCCCTGGATTTTACAGCTTGATGCAATTAGAACGCCACATGATGTGTGCTATAATAGGGTATTAATAGGGTATGTTTAAGGGATGGTGGGAGGGCAGAGGAGGGCGTGACTGACTCAGCCTGGGGGCTCGGGTGGCTGCTTGGAGGAGGCGGTGACCTTGGAGACTTAGAAACTGTGGGTAGTTTGGAGTAGCTATAGTGACTAGTGGGTGTGTAAAAGATGGAGCCAAATGCAAGGCAGGGTATGCAGGCCCTGCTTTGGGGTCTCAGGGAGTTGGGGCTTAGTGGAGTTGATGGGAACTCTCAGAGGTTCTTCAAAGAGCCATCTGAGACCACAGGGTCCGTTTAGGACATCACCTCAGGTCAGGGCTGCAAGCTGGCACCTGCTGGCTGGTGGAGTTGGCTGGACTCACTGAGCATCCTACTGTGGAATCTGGGGCCAACTGTATTAGTTAGGATTTATATTAGTCTGACCGTGGAGCCAAGCACCCTAAAATAGCAGTGGCTTCGGTGTGATAGAAGCTTTTTTCCTCTCTCACATAAGAGTCTGAACTAGTCAGGCATCTCGGCTCCACACTGGGGACCCAGGATTCTTCTCGATAATCGCTGTGCCATCCCCAACATACTGCCCTTGTCCACATGGCCCTAGATAGTCCACAGCCATGGCCAGGTTCTAGCCGCCAAAGGAGGAGAGGGGCTGGATCCTGGGGCCGAAGAAGAGTCTCACTTCAAACTGGGAAGACCAGGAGATTTCAGGGAAGCCTCAGGGTTAGGAAGAATCCAGCAGTGGTGGGTCACACCGGGCCGCACGGATGTGAGTGGAGTAGCATCTCCCCTTCTGTGTGGGACCAGCCAGCACGTGGGCTCTCCGTTCCCCACAGCCCCCACCACTCCCTCGTGTGTCCCTGACTCTGTTGGCGTCAATCATCTTATACCTGCTCTCTCATTCACCTGCATCTGAGTGGACCGCCTGTGTGGTCCCTGAGGCATCTGAGTTCCTTGTCCTGGGGGTTGGCTCTCATTGGGGGTCCCCACGCAGGGCTGATGCTGGCAACCCGGCTCAGCCTGCCCTCAGAGGCTCCCAGACCTGCTTTCTCTTCCCAGAAAGGAGGCATAACCAGTGCATTTTGGCCTGGGATTCTGTGCAGAGGCAATTGTGGGCCACTAGGCTATTGGAGAAGGAAATGGCAACCCACTCCAGTGTTCTTGCCTGGAGAATCCCAGGGACGGGAGAGCCTGGTGGGCTGCTGTCTCTGGGATCGCACAGAGTTGGACACAACTGAAGTGACTTAGCAGCAGCAGCAGCAGCAGCAGCAGGCTATGTACAGATTTTGCAGTCAAGGCCCTGTGGAAGCTCTAGATGATATTTTTTTCCCCCACTCTTGCTGGGGACCAGTTGCCAAGGAGTGATTTCCCATGTTGGGATATTTGCTGCCATCCATCCGTATCCATGATTCCTGACACCAGCACCTCCATAGGTGAGACTGTCAGGCAGGAGGGAGATAATAGGTCTCCTTTTAGGGGGCAAATGTTGATGGAGACACTCCAGCTGGAGCTGGAGAGCAGAGAAGCTTGTCTCCCAGGGGCTGGGGGACTCCTGGAAACCAAAGGCTCCTGTGGACAGGAAAGGGCATTGCCACCTCAAGGTTGCCTAGCACTCCATAGTGTGGAGAAGGCTCTCCCATACCAGCAGAGGTCTGGTCTCATTTGTTCTTCTGGAGCGCCAGCTCTCAGCTGGGACCTCTACACCCTTGGAGACCCAAGTCCATCTGGCACAGTCCCCCTAGAGCATATGGTCTCTGGGCCCTGTATGGTGCTCAGTCACTTCAGCTGGGTCCACCTCTTTGCAACCCTATGGACTGTAATCTTCCAGGCTCCTCTGTCCATGGGATTCTCCATGCAAGAATACTGGAGTGGCTTGCCACTTCCTACTCCAGAGGATCTTCCCAACCTAGAAATCGAACCTGTGTCTCCTGCATTGCAGGCAGATTCTTTACCCACTGAGCCACCTGGGAAGACCCCCTAACCGCCCGCTCACTCCCTACTATTTCCAAGTTCCCAGAGGCTGCCTGTGCCTTCAGGGTCTTAGTTTCCTACAACTGACTCCCCTAATGAATGGGGTTAGCTTCAAGATGAGATGCTGTCCTTTCTTTGGTTTCCATGGTGACAAACCCCTCTTCAGAGAGCCTTGGGGGACTTAGTTGACTTTACTGAAGATCCGTGGGAGGCTACATCGCACAGTGCAGAGCTTCTGGCATCTGACAGGCCCCTTCCTTCTACCCGGTTTCCCATGATGTGTCTGATGCCTCTCCTCCGAGGCCTTCCCAGTACAACCAGTGTGAGTGTGTGATGGGACATCACCTTCTACTCCAGCACTTGTCCAAACATTTTTCTCCATGGAGTCATTTCTGTCCCCCCGAGGAATTCTGGTACTGGCAGCCAGGACTAGGCATTTTTTCCACCTGTCATGCTGCTCACAGGTGTGAGATGGGCTGAAGTAAGTCATCACCTCCATATTACAGATGAGAAGACTGAGACTCAGAGGGACAGTGAATCTCTCTGGGTGACCCAGCTGGATGAGGTGTGCCCTGGGACTCAATTCTAGGCCCACTGACTCCCAAGTCCAGTGCCCTTTCTGGGGCATCTCTAACTTTTGGAAGCCTCTTTGCTGCATGGTGGTGCTGAGTTCACTTCCATCATGAGCCTTCCTGGTATGACCAGAAAGTGAAAGTGAAGCTGCTCAGTCATGTCCGACTGCGAAACCATGGACTGTAGCCTGCCAGGCTCCTCTGTCCATGAGATTCTCCAGGCAAGAATACTGGAGTGGGTTGCCATTCCCTTCTCCAGGGGATCTTCCCAACCCAGGGATCAAACCCAGGTCTCGCGCATTGCAGGCAGACTATTTACCATCTGAGCCACCAAGGAATCCCTGGTATGACCGGAGGTGAGAGTAATAGCAAAGCGTTCATTTATTCATTCAGTTGATAGGAGATGAGCCCGTGCTCTGTGTCAGGAACTGTACTAGGGCATCAGTGGTGAATAAGACAGAGGGGACCCTTCTGCCCTCACGGAACTCACAGTCTGTGGAGACCAATGATGGGCGCACACGGCACAGGAACAAAGACGTCTGTTCCCATAGTCAGGGTTGAGGGCTGCTGAGGCGCATTCAGCAGGGTCAAGGGGGCTGGGGCAGAGTGCTCTCTTATTATGGGGCTTGTGTCTTTGAGAGTGAGAGCCCCATGGATATCTGGAGGAAGAGAGCAAGCAGGTTCAAAGGTCTGAGCCTGGATGGTGCTGGGGTATGTGTGGGTTACAGCATGGAAACCATGGGGTTTGGAGTACGGTGAGTGGGGGGTAGGGGGGAGCTGTGACAAGTTGTCACAAGTGCAGAGGCTTAAAACAGCATAGATTTTTTAATCTTACAGTTGTGGAGTTCAGAAGTCCTGTACAAATTAGCCACCTAAAATCAAGGTGTTGGAAGGCTGTTTTCTTTTCTGGAGGCTCTAGTGTGGACTCTATTTCTGCTTATTTTAGTTGTTAGACGAATTCAGTTCCTTAAGGTTGTAGGACTGAGGTGACTGTGTTCTTGCTGGCTGTAAATTGCTGACTCTTCTCAGCTTCTATAGGTCATGATGTTCTTGGCTTGTGACCCCTTTCTCCATCTTTAGAGACAGTAATGGTGATTGAGTCTTTTCACAGCAGGGAAAGGTTCTCTGCTGTTAAAGACTTGTGTGGTTACATTGGGTCCACTTGGATAATCCTGGATAATCTCTGCATCTCAAGATGTGCAGTTAATTACATCTGTAAAGTCCCCTTTGCTGTGGAAAGTAATATCCTTATAGGTTCTGAGGATTAAAGCATGGATATCTTTGGGGGCCATTATCCTGCTTACCAAGCCAAATAATGAAAATAAAGATTGTAATGTGACTCACATTTATTAAGCATTTACTGCTTGCCAGGTTTTATGTTTAGAAACTCACAAATCCTCAGAATGAAGGTAGATGAGAGAATGGAGGCATAGAGAGGTTATGGGTTGAATTGTGTCCTTCCAGAATTCATATGTTGATGTCCTAAACCCTCTAGTCCCTCAGAATGTGACCTTGATTGGAGATAGGGTCTTACAGAGGTAATCAAGTTAGAATGAGGCCATTAAGGTGGGCCTTAATCTAACATGACTGCTGTGCTTATAAAATGGGGAAGTTTGGAGAAGCACATGCTTACATGGAGAGTGCTATGTGAACATGAAGATGGCCATCTACGAACCAACGAGTGAGGCCCGGAACAGATTCTTCTCTCACAGCCTCAGAAGGACCCATTCTTGCCAACACCTTGATCTTGAATTTGATCTTGATCTTGCCTCCAGAATTGTGAGGCGATGGAATCCTATTGTTTAAGCTGCCCAGTTATTGGTACTCACAAACTAATACAAGTGACTTCATTCGTTGTGGTGCCTGGATTTGAACCCAGGCAGTTCTCCCTCTTTGACTCGTCAGAGTTCTGTATCTGTCTCTCTCTCCCTTTTGGCTCTTTGGCTCTGATTACTCTGTCCTCATCTTCCTCTCTTCTTTTTGTCACTCCCTGTCCCTCTGTCTCCTCAGGGCTCACCCACTTAATCTCTCTCCCTCCTTCCCTCCTGGTCTCTTCCTGGCCCTGCAGACTGAGAGAGGGCTGCTTCAGCTCCCCGTCCCCCTTCAGCCACCTGTTCCTCCCAGAGCACCCCTCTGCAATTGCTACACTGACCGATCAAGGTCCAGGCATGCCCGGGGCTCCAGGGTGCCCACAAGGTCTCTGCTTTGGGCCCTGGTGGCAGCAGCATTGAGCTGATAACGGAGACCCCTCCCTACCTGGGAGAGGAGGCACTGAGCCACAGAGGAGCCAGGCTGAGTCCCCCATGTTCTCTGTGCTCCCCGTGGACTCTCCTTTCTCCTTGGCTCTGCCATGCACACAGGCACCTCTGGTAGAGCCGCTGTCAGCCCCCTGGGCCTGGCTGGCACATGATACTGGCCGTGGGCACCAGCGGCTGTTCTAACAGTCACCCTGACCCTGCTGCGCTGACTGTTGTCTGCTCCTGATTTCTGGTTTCAGGGTCTGCAGAGCAGCCTTTCTCCTTGCCAGACACCAGCCTCAGTCTTTCAGATTTGGCCTGTCCCCTCTGTTGCCCCTGCATCTGCAGCCCCCTGATGCTCTGAATGGGAAGCTCCCCACTTTCTAAACCCCAGGGAACTCTGGTGATCTGGCCAGCCCACAGTCTCCTGGAGAGCTGAGGGTGGGGACTGACATGGAGACAGGCATTCAGGAAGTTAAAGAAGGCTGCCTAGAGAGAATTCTGGGAAATGGCCAAGCGGAGGGCCCTTGGAGGTGTCTTCCCAGCCCAGCCCCGCCCTGCTTTCTGGGGGGTTCCCCATCTACAGTCCCAGCCACTGCCGGCAGCCATATTTTCCTGGGTTGCCCCGCCCTTCCCGGGCTGTGCTGATTGGCCACTGGCTTGGACAGGTGATCTGAGCTGGGCCAATCAGCTAACTCACCTGGAATTTGGAGGACTGGTCAGGCTCTGTTGGGCTGGGTTCTGAGTAGGGGCTGGAGCACTTGAATTGGGCCTGTGGTCTGAGAAGCAGAGAGGGACTGAGACAAGAGGCCTTGGAGCCAAGATGGCCGGAGAGAGGCTGCTCTGGTTCCCAATGGCTTTCGGGTCCCTGTAGTCTCTGCATTTGGGTTCAGTAAGGTACTGTTGTATTCTTCCAAGTTAACAGGCTTCCCTGTTTAAGCTTGTGAGCTGGTTCAGTTGTTTGCAGCTATTCAGCCTCCAGACAGAGCTTTTCGAAAATGCAAATCAGGTAACAGCACTCTTCTGCTTGGTTTCCTCCAGGACTTGCCAGAACCCCAGCATAGCTCCTTGCCCCTGTCCCAGCCCGAAGCCTGTAAGACACAGCCCTGCCCATCCTGCAGCTTCCAGTGCTGCTGTTCACTCAGGACCCAGACGGCCCCAGGCCCTCCAGACTTTTGGTTGCTTCCCCAGCTCACCACACACATTCCTGCCCTTTACAGTTGACGAGCTTCTTTTTGGGATGCTTTCCCCCTGGATCCTTACATGGCTGGTTTGTCCTCATCAGCTTGCAGCTAGAATACTCTTTCATCAGAGAGGCCCTGATCACTCTGTCAAAGATGTCTCACCCGCCCATCACTATGTCCTGTTTTGTTGTGTTCAGAGTGTATACGACCATCTGCTATTTACTTATTTCTTCACTTCTTCACTGTCTTCTCTGCTGGAATGAAAACTTCACGTCTTGTTCACTGTTAGCTCCCCAGTGCTTTGAATAGTGCCTGGCACATAGTAGCTGCTTAATGAGGATTTGTTGGTTGAATACAAGAAAATGGTAGAAGGGCTGAGAGATCACCTGGACTTGGCTGGGCTTGCAGGGAGAGAGTAAAGGACCCTTCTCATTCTCATGTAGGACCCCTCCTCTTGCCCACTGGCTGCTCTTCCCAGTAGATGATGGAAAGTTCCCAAGTGGTGGGTGAAGAGCAGGCTGCCAGGCTGCTGGAGGTGGTGAGCACAGCAGAGGTGGCCCAGCTGTGCCTGGTCTCACTCTGGGTCCCCTCCTGGGCTGATGTGCACGCTGTCCATTGGGCGGGTGTCTGTTCCTTCTTTTATGGGCCCTTGAGATGACCTCCTCCAGCAGGTCCCCTGTGTTTCCTAGAGTCCTTCAGTAGGGGACCATGGTTCAGATTTCTCAAGACTTGGGAGGGTGGATGGCTCGGCTTGGGAAAGGGCCTTATGTCAGGAAATAGGCCCCGTCTTGGGGCAGCTGGCAGCAGTGATTCTTTCATGCGAGGGTGAGTTGCCTTCCATCTGTCTCTTTCTGCTTTGTTTTTAAAAAATTCATTGCATTTATTAGATAAGCCATCACACAATGATCCCTCAACATATTTCATGCTGTAAAGAGACAGCCCCTGCCATCAGGCAGCGCGCCGTAGCTGACAACAGGCTCACCGCTCACACCAGCGCGCTTGCTGTTGCGGACTGTGCCGATGTCACAGGCCGGTGGGAGCAGCCCTGAGCATGGGAGATCCAGTCTGGTACCGGCCATCGCTCCCTTATTCTTTCAGGAAGAATGGTTGTAAGCATCAAATCATCTGTGTGACTTGGGGAAGAGGCAGCATGGGCAGATGAGGCCAGTGTCCGAGTTGCCTCCTTGCCAAACAGAAATGGCTGATCAGGAAGTGGACTTAAAATTTTTTTTTAATTAATTAATTTTTGGCTTAACTGGGTCTTCGTTGCTGCCTGAGGGCTTTCTCTAGTTGCGGTTGCTGCCTGAGGGCTTTCTCTAGTTGCGGTGAGCGGGGGCTACTGTTGGTTGCAATGTGCAGGCTTCTCATTGCAGTGGCTTCTCTTGTGGGGCGTGGCTCCAGGTGCACAGGCTTCAGCGGTTGCAGCACTGGGCTTCAGTAGCTGTGGCACATAGGCTTAGTTGCCTCAAGGCATGTGGAATCTTCCTGGATCTGGGATGGAACCTGTGTCCCCTGCATTGGCAGGCGGATTCTTAACCACTGGACCACCAGGGAAGCCCCAGGAACTGGTCTTGATGGATGGGAGTTTGGCAGACTCTCTTTTCCTTTCTTCCCTGCTGATGGAGGTGCTAACGAGCAGTGCCAGGTCGACAGAGAGGAGGGAAGCAAGAAGCCTGAGGAATCTACTCCCTGCATAATCAGCACTGAATAATTGCGAATTGACTTGTAATTGCAGTTGTGTCAGCTGAGTTGCTGACGCTAAAAGACAAGGAACAGGCAGATAAGAATGATAGGGTCTGGAAAGAGGATGCAGGATCTGGGGTTGATGCTGGCAAAGCAACTCAGGGGAGTTAGGGGAAATTTTTGTTGTTGCAGTTTTAAACTGCAAGGGCAGAGGGCTAATGCCATGGGAGAAGGTTACCAGGAGGAGGAGAGGAGAGGCATACAGGAAGGAGTGATGTTTCTTTGCAGACAATAAACAACTGCCAAAGAAATGCCAGAAATGACACTTGGAGAACGTATGTGGGAAGCTTAGAGAGCTGCTCGTCCTGAAAGAGTTATTGGTTTTGTTCAAGCGTCATCTGATGCTCACACAAAAAAATGGATTTTATTTCCCCTCTTGCAACAGTCTGGAGGGGAAGATCAAGCACATAACGTCTGCCTCGTGTCAGTATTCAGATGCTTATGAATAAGCTGACACTGGAATGGTAAGGGCGTATGGTGGGCCCGGACCTGGCCGTTTCCCGATGTTTCTTTGTGTGGATTTATCCACTGTGGGGATTGTCCAGAGGAAATGCCCATTCCGGGGTGGGGTCCTTCCTGCCACTCATCAGGGTATCAGGCCTCTGCCTTTGTGGTGAGCGGTCAGCAGGCGGTGGCTAAGAGGGTGGTCTTGCAGGCAGATAGACCTGGGCTTGAATTGGTCTCCCACCCACCCTAGCTGCAAGGCCTTGGGCCATGTCTCCATTCCTCTGATCCTCTGTTTCTTCAACTGTAAGATGAGGCAGATAATGACTGTGGTGGTGGCCTCTATGCTTATCAGCATCCGTGAGCTCCTCTGAATTTCCCAGCATCCTTTGCAGTGGGATTGACCATGTGACTGATGTGGCAGATGGGATATGAATGGAAGTATTGCAAGTCCTTTCTGGGCCAAAGTGGGGAAGTGTCCCATGTTCTCTCCATCCTTTCTCTTTCTTCCCGTGGTGCAGCTGCGCCATGGAAGCAGCCTGGGTCCTTGAGTCACCTCGTGGATGGGAGGCATGCAAGAGAGACAGCTGAGAAATAAGCCTTTCAGGTTTTGAGATATTTGTAACAGCAGCTAGTATTCATTATCCAGATACGGTAGTGCTCCCCTGGGAGTTGTTGTGGAAAAATTAATGAGGGAGGCAGAGATTATAAAAAGCTTAGCCAAGTGCTTGGAATATAGAAGAAGTTCAATAAACATTAGGTATGCTTATTAATTGATTTACTTGGCAAATATTTATTGAACTCCTGTCATAAGCTAGGCACGTGGACTGACAATAATAATAGCATAATTGTAATAACAACAGACACATAAAACATATTTTAGATTTCAAATTATAAAATATTAGTAAGTAAATATATGTTTGTGTATACATATATATATACATATATATGTATTAAACACATACATATATATACCTAATATATGTATTTTATACATATGTATTTTGGGACTTCTCAAGTGGCTCAGTGGCAAAGAATCTGTCGGCCAAGCAGGAGATGTGGGTTTGATTCCTGAGTTGGGAAGATCCCTTGAAGAAGGAAATGGCAACCTACTCTGGTGTTCCTGCCTGGGAAATCCTGTGGACAGAGGAGCCTGGTGGGCTACAGTCCATGGGGTCGCAAAGAGTTGGACATGACTTAGTGACTAAGCAGCAACAGCAATATGTATATTTTGCACACCACAGTAAAATAGAAAGGATTAAGTCATTTATTCCTTCAGTGTTTGATAAACCTACCGCTTGCCAGACATTATGCTGAATGGTGGGGCTGTGTGGTTGAATAACTTTTCACTCTTAAGTTGCTTGCTGGCACATACAGGGAAATCATTCAAACGCCAAGTGACAGGTGTCATATGAAGGGGCCTTTCCAGAGTGCTAGCTGTGTCCCTAATTCTTCTTGAGGGAATCAGGGAGGGCTTCACTGAGGAGGTGGCTATGGAGTTCAGTCTTGAAGGTTTGAGTAGGAGTCTGGCAGGGAGAAAGAGCCTTTCAGGCAGAGGGATGGATAGATCATCACATGGTCTTGAGTTTGATGAGATGTGACGAGTTCCTTGGCTTGAGTTCAGGGTATCCACAGTGGGCAGACAAGGCTGTCTCTTCAAGAGGTCCCCGTGAGAATCTCCATAACTATGAATATGCTGCCTCAAATGGTGAAAGAGATATTTTTCCAGATGTGATTCAGTTAAGGATTTTGACTGGGGAGATTATCCTGAATGTTTCAGATGGGCCCAATCTAATCGCATGAGTCCCTGAAAGAGGAGACCCTTTCCAGTTGTCGTTAGAGAAGGAGCTTTGTCTATGGAAGGAGAGAGATTCAACATGGCTGACTTTGCAGATGGGGGAAGGGACCATGAGTCGAGGACTGTGGGCAGCCATGAGAAGCTAGAAAAAGGCAAGGCTGGGGAATCGTCCACAGAGTCTCCTCGAAGACACCAAGCCCTGCCAGTGCCATGATTTTTGCTCAGTGGGACTCTTGTTGGAATTCTGACCTATAGAATTACAAGATGAAATTTTGTATCGTTTAAGACTTTTAAGTTTGTGGTAGCTTGTTACAGCAGCATAGGAAACTAATACAGTGTCTGAAGGAGAAGACGGAGACTGCACTGGAGAAAAGAAGGGGCAGAAGGGACTCCTTGGCGGCCCAGTGGTTAGGACTGCAGTTCTAATGCATGGGGCAAAAGTTCAGTCCCTGGTCGAGGAACTAAGATCCCACATGCCACGTGGCATGGCTGAAAGAGAAAAAAAGGCAGATGAAATGGTTAGATTTATTCTGTAAGGGGAATGAGGCTCAAACTTCAGTGGGGTAACCACTTTTTCATGGAATATTGATATCCTGGGTTTTATACTGATATCAATTAATATTAATATTCTATATTAATATTCTGAGAGAGAAAGAGCTGCTTTAATGGATGTGCACGCATTCATGCTAAGGTGCTTAGTCATGTCTGACTCTTTGCAACCCTATAGACTGCAATCCACCAGGCTCCTCTGTCCATGGATTCTCCAGGCAAGAATACCAGAGTGAATTGCTGTGCCCTGCTCCAGGGGATCTTCCCGATCCAGAGATAGAACCTGTGTCTCTTATGTCTCCTGTATTGGTGGGCAGGTTCTTTACCACCAGCACCACATGTGAGTTTTCCATAAATCGAATGTGTATTTCTGATTTACTTCATGGGAATTTAGATTACTTCTAGTCTTTTGTTATTAAAATAATGCTGCAATGAATTATCTTGACCTTCTGTAATTTTGCACATGTGTGAGTATGTCTGTAGGAAGAATCCCAAGAAATGAAATTGTTGGGTCACAGAGAATATACATCTTTGGGAGTCTACATTTTTAATAAATGTCTGAGGACATGATGATTTTGATGAGAAGTGAAATTAAGTGAGGGTTCCTGAACAGAATGTCAGATCGGGGGTCCATAAACATCTCTGTGACTGACAGTGTGGAGGCAGGGAGACTGGGGGAGAGGCTGGACCTCAAGAGAAATGAATGTGTGTATGTGAGAGAGAGATAGAGATGTTTAGGACTGACCTGGCACAGGTAAGTATAAGTTGATTTGCTTTCTTTCTTTCTTTCTTTTTCAATCAACCTGGGAAATTCCTATAACACGAGAGGCTCTTTCTCAGTGACCCTGGGTCAGAGAGCCATATTGGGGTTGCTCGGGACATGTGTTCACATGTGAGGACTAAATTCTCATCTCCCTTCTCGTCTGTCCAGGAATTTGACTCTAGGTAGATAGTTGCCCTTGCAATAGGAAGGGGGGGCTACAGTCCATGGGGTATCAAAAGAATCAGACACGACTTAGCGACTAAACAATGAATTTTACAAGGTCAGGACTGCACCACAGCCTCTGACTTGTGATCCTTAATATCTCCAGTAGTTTCATTTTGTTCAGGTGTTTTAGTTCAGTTCAGTCACTCAGTCATGTCTGACATTTTTGTGACGCTATAGACTGCACCATGCCAGGCTTCCCTGTCCATCACCAACTCCTGGAGCTTGCTTAAACTCATGTCCATCAAGTCGGTGATGGCAACCAACCATCTCATTCTCTGTCTTTCCCTTCTCCTTCCACCTTCAATCTTTCCCAGCATCAGGGTCTTTTCCAATGAGTCAGTTCTTCCCATTAGGTGGCCAAAGTACTGGAGCTTCAGCTTCAGTGTCAGTCCTTCCAATGAATATTCAGGGTTTATTTCTTTTAGGATTGACTGGTTTGATCTCCTTCAGTCCAAGGGACTCTCAAGAGTCTTTTCCAACACCACAGTTCAAAGCATCAATTCTTCAGCGCTCAGCTTTCTTTGTGGTCCAACTCTCACATCTATACATGACTAATGGAAAAATCATAGCTTTGATTAGATGGACCTTTGTTGGCAAAGTAATGTCTCTGCTTTTTAATAAGCTGTCTAGATTGACCATTCTATGGGGTCGCACACAGAGTCGGACATGACTGAAGCGACTTAGCAGCAGCAGCAGCAGCAGTAGCAGCAGGTTGGCCATAGCTTTTCTTCCAAGGAGCAAGTGTCTTAATTTCATGGCTGCAGTCACCATCTGCAGTGATTTTGGAGCCCCCCCAAAATAAAGTCTCTCATTGTTTCCATTGTTTTCCCATCTATTTGCCATGAAGTGATGGGACCAGATGCCATTATCTTAGTTTTTTGAATGTTGAGTTTTAAGCTAACTTTTTCGCTCTCCTCTTTCATCTTTCATCACTTTCATCAGTTCCTCTTTGCTTTCTGCCATAACGGTGGTGTCATCTGCATATCTGAGGTTATTGATATTTCTCCTGGCAATCTTGATTCCAGCTTGTGCTTCATCCAGCCCAGTGTTTTGCATGAGGTACTCTACATATAAGTTAAATAAGCAGGGTGACAATATATAGCCTTGACGTACTCCTTTCCCAATTTGGAACCAGTCTGTTGTTCCATGTCCGGTTCTAACTGTTGTTTCTTGACCTGCATACAGATTTCTCAGGAGGCAGGTAAGGTGGCCTGGTATTCCCATCTCTTGAAGGATTTTCCACAGCGCCTTCTTTGCCTTGCTGATTTTACTGTGGCTTCGCCATTCTTGAGTTGACTTTGGTTCATTCCCGGGTGAGGTGAATTTCAGTGTCAACTAGCTTTTCCCAGAATGGTTCACGGACACTCTGTTCTCCAAGTGCCTTCACGTCTGAGGATGTCTTTCTGCTGCCTTTGTAGCTGAACGTGCAGCTCACTTGCCATTTATCTTCCTGCTGCCTCCCCTCAGGAGAATCCCATGCCCTGGGTTCTGGTTCTTCCATTCATCCCTGAGGATGATTGGGTGCCAGCAATGCTTGGGCAGCCTGGTGGCCCATGAGCACAGTGTGGGGGCGGGTACATGGTGAGAAGATCACAGAGTGCCATAATTTGGAGTGAGGAACTTTGACTGCCAATTTCAGCCTAGCTGAATAGCAGATTAATTCTCTTTTGTCCTATGTTTGGGGGTATTTGTTACTCTAAAAATATCCATGGCTGCTGAGTACAGCCATGCAGGCTGTGCACTGCGGGACTCCAGGGAACCTCATTTGTATAAACTATCATGCGGATGGTCCTCCCAGCGTTGTGCAGGATCCAGCCCTGCAAGCTCTGAGCCTGGAGTGGACCTAGAAGCACAGAATGCTTTTATCCCAGGGTTTGCCAGACTTCAGTTCTTCTTTTAACACCTTTTTGAATTTGTTCTTAGTCACATACTCCTGTTCTACTATGAATTTTTTTATGCTCCATATTGTCTCACATTTTCCTTACATAAATGAATTTAAAAGGAGAGCTTTCAATTCCAATTGGAAATGGAAAGTCAGCATGGCTTGCCAAAAATAGAAGAAATATATACGTGCGTGTGTGTGTATGTGTATGCATACAAGAAAACAATGCAGTCAGATTCTAACTGGTATTTTTGCTGTTTCTCTCTTTTTAAAACAGAAGATTACAAGTGTTAGAGCCATGTTTAGGACAGGCTGCACAAAACTGATTCTTTTTTTTTCTGGAAGTAATCTTGAAGTGTTGGAAGGGAAAATCACTTCTCGTGATGTGACAGTGTTATTTAGTGTCACAGCTCCCGTCATGAACCACCTGTGGGACGTGAGGCAGCACCACCCAGTCTGATACCCCACTGGCTGCTTGAATCTCCTGGCAACATCTCCATGTGGGAATCCAACCTTTTCTTACATCCTCTCAGCTCTGGGAAGTCTGAGGGCTTTTTGGCTTGTTCGTTTTTTTGTTTTGTTTTGGCGGATCTTAGTTCCCCTACCGTGGAAGTGTAGGGTCCTAACCACTGGACCACCAGGGCAATCGCTCACTCCTGGGAAGTTTAATGCCACCCGGGGTGAGGGGGGGGTGGTTCTGTGGCTGGACTCTTCTTTGGTTGTGTTGGGTAGGGCTGCTCCTTGGGCTCACTGCATTTATTTCTGGTCCTGAAGTCAAGCAGAAGAAAAAAAATCAACTGCTTCCTACAAGTTCCATCCCTCCAAACATGATTAACACCGAGGCCTCAGGGACCTCTCTGGCAGTCCAGCGGTTAGGGCTCAGTACTTCCATAGCTCAGGGCGCAGGTTCTATCCCTGGTTGGGGAACTAAGATCCTCCAAGCAGTGTGGTGTGGCCAAATTAAAAAGAAAAAAATGAGGCCTCTGAAATTAGGTTCCTTGGGTGGGATCCTGGATCCAACCACTTACTCTCTTTGTGGGTTTGGGTAAGATACTTAACCACACTGGGCCTCAGTTTCTTCATCTGGTAAGTGGGAACAGTAATAGTGTCTCCTTCTTGTGGTTGTTATGAGAATTAGACAAGGTAGTGCTTATGGAGGTTTAGAACAGTGCCTGGCACTAATGCTCAGACAGTAAAGAGTCTGCCGGCAGTGTGGAAGACCTGGGTTTGATCCCTGGGTTGGGAAGATCCCCTGGAGCATGAAATAGCAACCCACTGCAGTATTCTTGCTGGAAAATCCCATGGATGGAATCTGGCAGGCTACAGTCCACTGGGTGCAAAGAGTCGGATACAACTGAGCAACTTCACTTTAACTTTTGCACCTCATATGTGTTAATTATAAGGGTTGGCTACTGTTACTTTCTGTAGCCACAGACAGTGAGGCCCGTGGCCTCTCATACCTTCTTCTGGGTTAGAAGATGCAGGACTCAAGTTCCAGCGTCAGCTCAATATCCACCTGATGACAAGGTCATAAGCAAATCACGAGCCCTCCCTGGGCTTTCGTATCCATGTCTTGAAACTGAGGGTAGTGGGCTCTATGGTCCCAAGCCCCTCCTTCCATCCCCAGCCAAGGTGGAGACTTCTGGGCTGAGGGAGCAGAGGAGAAAAGTGGGGATATTAATACAAATGATTGTAGGCCGTAACATCTCTGTGTCAGCCACAGGATACCACAGGAAAACTATACATACTCTGTCTTTAATTTCTCTCTCAGAACATCATTTTGAGGAGTGAGATAGAACAGAGCATGAAAGATATTCGATAGTATAAAACAAAAGGGCAGAAATAAGACTGAGGCATTGAGAAAAGCAGCTTTGCTTTAACCAGACCCAGCATATGGGATGACATAAAAACACCACAATATCCTTTATTTATCAAGCTCCCTTGCAAGAGGACAGTAATAATAATTGGGAACACTTACTGAGTTCTTGTCATGGACCAGCTGTCTCGCATGTATGTTTTCATTGGATCCTGAACTATGTATGAGGCAGTAATAGCTGCTGTAACAAATGGACCCCTGAGATGGCAGAGGACTGACACAGTAGCTCCTGGAGCACAGCTGATGCTGGCGGGTGTCAGCTCTGCTCCACACAGGGATTTGGGAATCTGGCAACTTCCATACTGTGCCTCTTCCATTTCTAGGGCCCCAGAGCCCTTTGCATCTGGGCTGAAGAGGAAAGAAAAGGCACGCCCATTTCATAAAAGCCCATCTCAGGAAGTGCCATGCATTACTTACACTCACATTTTATAGGCAAGAACCAGTCCCATGACCCCAGCAGGATGTAGGGGTGCTGGGAAATATGTGCCTGGCGGGGCAGCCACTCTGTAGCAATAACTCCACACTATAAAAGGGCTGGCACATTTTTTGGATGGATAGCTAGCAGATTCTGTCACAGCTGATGTGGTGGAGATGACAATTAACACCCATTTTACAGATGAGGAAACTAAGACCCAGAGAGTCTGGGCTGGGTCTCAGAGTTTGTAAGTAGTGGAGGCTCCATGAGTTCAAGTGTTTGTCGCTCAATTGTGTCTGACTTTTTGCAACTCCATGGACTGTAGCCCATCAGGCTCCTCTGTCCATGGTATTCTCCAGGTAAGAATACTGGAGTGAGTAGCTATTCCCTTCTCTAGGGGATCTTCCTGATCCAACTGCAGGCAGTTTCTTTACCAGCTGAGCCACCATGGAATTCCTTGAGTTCATAGCTCTTGCATTTAACCACTATGGTGTTCATCTGAAATAAGCTATTAGGTTCTTCTGGCTGTACAGTTCTTCAGAACAAATTCTTCCCTTCCATTTTTAATGGCCCCAGGTGCCCGAGCAAGGTGTGTCCGGGGTCAGGGTGATGCAGTTGTGATGCCAGGCAGGATTTTAGTTTCCAGTATTTCATCCACTTGGAGAAACGATTATCTCCAGAAAGTTGACCCATATTTTGAACTCCTGCCAGAAATCAAGGCCTGGTACCATCTGTAAGAGATAAATAAATCAAAATATCATCAGCAGATAAGTGTATGCCATCTGCTGCCCTGTCAGTTGAACTGGCAGAGGCCTCCAGAGAATTCCAAGGAAGGGCTTGCCAAGGCTCTGCTGCCAGCCTGGAGAGTGAGAGGAGAAGCTTCACTTAGGATCTGCTGGCATGTTTCTTTACTTTCTGCTCCTGGTGCTGAATGCCTTGAATCCAGCCCAGCGAAGGTGTGTGAATTTTCGCCCTTGCCAAACAGTTAAAATTGTTTCTCTTCGGCCACATTTGTTGTGGGTCCAGGACTGTTTTCCTCTGCTCTCCCAGCAAGTCAAAGACTCCTGCTATATAGACAGCTAGCCAAGTCCCACCCAGAGGTTGGGCTCCATGGAATCTGGGTCTCAGAACCAGAGGTAAACTCAGAACCAGCCATGTTTGGGCATCTGGCCTGACTTCTTAAAATGCAGCGCCATTCTGATGGATGCTGATTTTTTTTTCCTGGAGTCCTTTCTGAGGGAATCTGAGACTTCCCTTAGAATATATTTTTCTAGAACCAGCTTATTCTGCTAGGGGCAGCACAGAGTAGTGGCTAAATTCAAAAGATCTGTGATGGGTCATCTCCATTTGAATCCTGGCTCCACCTTCCGCTGTGTAACCTTAGACAAGTTACTCAGTCTGTCTGTGCCTCAGTTTCTTCATCTGTACAATGGGGGTGGTAGTTTGTAAAGCAGATTGGACCCGGCCCCTCACCCATGGGCCTCCCTCCAGATGCCCTCTCCCTACCCTGCAAGTCCCTGAAACCTCGCCTTCACCATCAGGTGGAACATGGAATTAAGTCACGATCCTCAGACCAGGATCTGGGGACCCAGCCAAGGACTCTGGGACCGCCCCCAGTGCCCCTTCCTCTTGCTGCTCATCTTCCTGCTGCCGAGCAGATCTAGTGCCTGTGTGTTCATGCCAAGGGTGACTTGGCTGACCCTCAAGATTCCTCACGCTTTTTGCCAGCATTGGGCATCTGCCTCTCACCACCTCCCTGGATTGTGCTTGTGGCCCTGCCAGGCGCCCCCCACCTGCTCGGGCTGAGGTGGCACCATTACAGCCTTCTACTTCTGGCTTGGAAAGACGTCCAGGCTCTCTTTCCTTCAGAGGAGCACAGCGTGACTCTAACTTGGGATCCAGGGACCGAATCAAAAATAGTGCTTATTTACGGAGCCTACAGGGCAAGCATCTTCTCATACTCTTTTCTGTTTTCATCCTTTTTGGCAAGCCTAGAGGGCAGATCCCAAAGGACTTTCATCTGGCAGCTGAGGCAAAGGCTCAGACCAGTGAAGCTACTTCCTGAGGTCATGGGGCCAGGAATAGGCAGAGGAGGGATTTGAACTCATGTCTATGGCTTTGGAACCCAGACACCTCCGTTCACCTTTCTAGGAAGGCACCCTGGGAGCTGTGATGAATGACAGAGGGATGTGGGTGTTGATGCATCAAGCTGATCCCTCGCAGGTGTTGCCTGATTTAAATCCTAACTGAAGACATCTTGTTTTATCCCTGTTACCTCGTTTAGCCCTTTAGCAACACCATGAGGCTGAAATCATCACCCTTTTCCTGGCCAAAAAACCCAACCAAATAAATGAAAACCATTGTTCCCTCAGAGTTCCCAAGCTGGCAGGTGGCAGGGCTGGGTTTTGAACTCCTGTGAAGTCAGAGTGCAGGCTTTTCACTGGGGAGCACAGCCTGCCTGACCCCCACGGGTGCCCAGGGCACCTGCCTCCCCTGACCACCTCCACCATGAGCTTCTTTCTCAAGAAGATCAGACCTGGAGGAGGGACCTCGGGGTAAGATTCCTGGAATCATGCATGCGTGGTGAGTCAGAGAGGAGGTGGCTCTGACCCACCGATTATCTCTGGGGTGGATTCTTGGAAGCCTCGTTTCTACTGTGTCTGCTGAGAACCTGTACCAGGTGCTCCCCTTGGTGGCAGGATCAGAGCACCAGCTGACAAACTGAAGATGTTGTGTCGAGGGCAATTTCTGAGCCGCCCTCACCCTTAGCTCAGCCAGGTCCCACAGACAGAGGGTCAGGAGGAGTCAACAGCTACAGCAGGTCAGGAACTCTTGGGTTGCGTATTTTAGTCCTGTAATGCTAAAAGTCAACAGCCCCAGTAGGGTGATGCCAGAGGGTTTAAGAAGAAATGACTTTCCATTTGTCTTTTCTGAGCAAGGAAGCAAACCTTTCAAAGAGACATTTAGGATTTGTTTCAAGATAACCCTACTAGTAGTCAAGTACAGCTGTGAGAGTTGGACCATAAAGAAGGCTGAGTGCCAAATAATTGATGCTTTTGAACTGTGGTGCTGGAGAAGACTCTTGAGAGTCCTTTGGACAGCAAGGAGATCAAGCCAGTCAATCCTAAAGGAAATCAACCCTGAATACTCATTGGAAGGATTGTTGCTGAAGTTGAAACTCCAATACTGGCCACCTGATGTGAAAAGCCAACTCTGAAAAGACCCTGATGGTGGGAAAGATTGAGAGCAGGAGGAGAAGGGGATGACAGAGGATGTGATGGTTGAATGGCATCATCAAATCAATGGACTTGAGTCTGCGCAAACTCCAGAATGGGAGGCCTGGTGTGCTGCAGTTCATGGGGTTGCCCAGAGCTGGACACGACTTACCAATTGAACAACAGCAACTCCACTAGTGGTGGGGGTGGTGGGTGCAGAGCAAAAAGACTGACCGCGGAGCAACAATTTCCAAGCTGGGATGGGACTCTCATACTAGCCTCTCTGCTTTTGCAAAGAATAGGAACTCCCCATATTATGATGGTTAAAAAGTGTATTTCAGAGACAGTATTGAATTGCTGGAGTCCAAACAAGCTAGTCTGGCTGTGGAATGCCCTTGGTCCCCACCCCCTTTGTACAAGTCAGTCTCTTTCATGATGGAAAGCACTTTGGAAAGATACAGACCTGGGTCCAGCTCCCAGTTCTCCTGCTCCCTGGCTGTGTAATCTTGGGTAGGTCACTTTGCTTGTGTGAGCCTCAGTTTCCTCATCTGTAAAGTGGAGATGAATACTGACTTCATACAGTTGTGATGTGTGCCAAGTTCTTAGCATGCTGCTTGCTCTGGACTCTTCTTGGGTCACTGGATCCTCTAGCTTCTACCTGATGGTGGATAGATCTGCTATTGACAGTGCCACAGGGGCCAAGCTGTGCCCGAAGTAGAAGGGGACAGTGTCTTGGGAAGTGAAATACTGGAAATTCAGGGAGACATCCCTTCAGGGTGGGGCAGGTGGTTGGTGGATAATACTTGATTTGTGGTGGGGGAGCCGGTGAACTTGAAGGCTGGGGATGGGTCAAATATGGGGAAATGGAGGGAGAGAAGATGTTGAGATTGAGAGGTGGGAAAAGGGAGGTTGTAAATCTGAACTACCAGGCAACAGCAGCAGAAAAGGAGGTGAAAGGTGGCCATCAAAAATATCACCTCCAGGCTGATCTCCGGGTCCAACGCTCTGCATCTTGGCAGCTGTGAGGCTGGAATGCCTCTCTGATTGCCTCTTTCCTCTCAGGTGGGCCCCAAGATGCTCTGGAGCCCAGTTTCTAGTCTTACCTTGACCTACAGGTGTGATGGCCACATCTGTAGGATTCTGTAGAGCCACCCCCATATGGTGCAATCCTTGGCAAAGGCCATTTGTGAAATGCTCTTCAGGTACTCATTCCATCACCATGTCATGTCTGGAGCACCTGTCACTATACAGGCTATGAGGACACCGCAGCAAATGAGACGCGTGGTCACGGAGCTCCCTCTTGTCTCAGAGATGCTATCTGGGCACTGTTTATTTACTAATTTTAATTTTCATATAGTTGATTTACAATGTTGTATTAATTTCTGCTGTACCGCAAGGTGATTTAGTTACACACACACACACACACACACACACACACACACGTATGTAGATTCTTTTTATATTCTTTTCCATCATGGTTTATCACAGGATCTTGAATATGGTTGTCTGTGGTGTACAGTGGAACCTTGCTGTTTATCCATTCTACGTATAATAGCTTACACCTGCTAACCCCAACCTCCCACTCCAGCCCTCCCCCAACCCCCTGCCCCTGAGCCCTGCCAGTTTGCTCTTTGTCCATGAGTCTCTTTCTGCTTCATAGATAAGTTCGTTTGTGTCATATTGTAGATTCCATGTATAAGTGATCTATGGTATTCATCTTTCTTTTTGACTTACTGCACATAGTATGATAGTCTCTAGTTGCGTCCATGCTGCCGCAAATGGCATTATTGCCTTCATTTTTATGGCTGAGTGGTATCCATTGTATATATGCAACACATCTTTATCTGTTCATCTGTCGACTGACATTTAGGCTGTTCCCATGCCTGTGAACATAGGAGTGCATGTATCCTTCTGACTTAGTTTTGTTTGAATATATGTGTCTGAATACTGTTCAGATGAGCTGGGACACGTCCTCTTTTGGTGCAAGGATTCTGAGTGCTCAACACATACACTTTAACATTAGATCAGCAGCTCCTTGAGGGCGGGCACCTGCCTCCTGGTTCACTGCTGTGTCCCCAGCACCTTAAGTGGTGCCTGACACATAGGTGCTCAACGAATGTTCACTGAATATAACTGTATGAATATCAAACACTGGTATTGGGAACCAAAGAGAAGAATAGTTTTAGGGATCAAAATTAATCCAAACATCCTCAGGTATCACTGCTGGTTGTGATTTGGATTCCTAGGATTGAGAGAGAGAGAGAGAGAGAGAGAGAGAGACAGAGAGAGACAGAGAGAGAGAGAGAGGAGAGAGAGAGACAGAGGGAGGGAGTGATTCCATCTGCATTGTTGAATTGTTTTCAGAATGGTCCAGAATGTGGTCAAGCCCACAGCCCAGGCACATCTACGTGTATACATAACCCATGTAGAGGAAAAGGCCACATGCATTCCATAGAGAACCCAGACGATAAACACATGACCGCATGCATACACAAGATCATTCTAGATGGAGACTGTGGTAAGATGATGAAAGAGAGAAGCGTGCAGGGTGAGGGGATGCGGGTGATGGCTAAGGAGGGTTGAGGGCCACCTTGGGTAGGGTGGCACACTGGTTGTTCACTGTTCACCCTTCCACGTCTGTCCTCTGCTCCCTGGGTGGTGAGAGACTGCCCTACTCAAGTGCAGTGTCCAGACTCCTACGTCCTCTGCTTTCTCTTTGGTTCCAGCCGGTGGGAGGCATCGGCAGGAAATCAGAGGGCAGAAGGGGGAGAAAGCTGGGGTTGAACTTCCCTGGTGGTCCAGAATGTGCCTGCCAGTGCAGGGACACAAGTTTGATCCTGGTCCGGGAAGATTCCACATGCCGCAAGGCAACGAAACCCGTGCGCCACAACTACCAGAGCCCACTCGCTGTAGAGCCCGTGATTGGCAGTGGGAGAAGCCACCGCAAGGAGAAGCCGGTGCACGTAACGAAGAGTAGCCCCTGCTCGCCACAGCTGGAGAGAGCCTGAGTGCGGCAGTGAAGAGCCAGTGCGGCCAAAAGATGAAAGTAAATCCACTTTTTAAGAAGTTGGGGTGGTCCGCCTCCCCTGCCTAGTTCTCACCCTGCTGAGGTTTGACAGTGACCACATTCCTCTAAGGACTGTGTGGTCTCCAGATCAGCAGCATCAGCAGCCCCTGGGAGTTTGTCAGAAATGCAGCTTCTCGGGTCCTACCCCAGAGTTTCTGGTTCTGATATCTGTTTCGGTGTGGTTAAGCTCCAAGGGGCATGTCCTTCTCTGTGGCTTCACCTCTCGCAGCCTCCTTTCCCTGCCCAGCCCCTTCAGGCTGGAGCTGAGGGCTCCCCACTGTTGCTGGCCCCTCACCCCGCGTCTGTGAATAGACCCTTCGATCAGCAGTCTGCGGCGAGCCCCTTCCAGGGTGCCATCTGTTTCCTGCCGGGACCCTGACTGGCCCAGATGGCCAGGATGTTAATTCATATTCCTTTAGACAGAGCATACATCCTCTAGGTTACCCAGTCCACACAGGCTTCCCCAGTTATTCCTGGGTATTGAGAGCTCATGAATTGGCTACCCTTGCGTTGGGGCTGGGTTCCAAGTCCCATCCGTTGACTACGGACTTTGGAGCAAGAGGCAAGGATGAAGATCCTTGTGCAGGATGTTTCCCTTTGAGATTATGGTGGGTCTGAGTCACTTCTTACAGGCAAGGCGCTCCCCATGAGTTTATTTCTCTGGTCCTCATGGAACTGAATATCCATTTTCTGGGATAGTAAGAAATTCAGACTCCACAAAATGCAGGTTCCCTCCCAGCCCTGCGGTGCTGTGAAGTTTTCAGGACTTTTGGGAGAACCTCTGGTCTTTTTTGGGAGAAGGAGGTCAGAGGGTATCAGAGGCAGAGGGAGTGATGGGCCAAAGGGCATCTTCAAGGGGGCACAAATGAGGCAGCTAGCAGGCAGTGTCCATGGGTTTGAGGGGAACAATGGAAGGCGTGGGGCCATAGGGGGACCCCTTTACCCCTGTAACTACCACTTGGCTGGACTCTTGGCTGCTGAGTGGTCCTTGCTTTGCCACCTGGTGTTGGCACCGAGCCCTACGGATCCACCTGTAATAAGCACTATAGAAACACTAGCATTCGTGATCGTCATTTTTCTAGGTAGGGAAACTGAGGCACCAAAAGGTTCATGTTGATGTTGCACGTCTAGTAAGTGATGGAGCCAGGCTGGAACCCAGGCAGGTCTGGCTCCATGGCCACATGCCACCAACTCCACGGTGGGGGCCACAGGTCAGTCTCATCTTTCCTCTCACGAAGTCCCCTGTCTTCTCTGACCCCGGTGTGCAAGGTGACAGCGATGGCAGTCACCATCTCCTAAGCTCCTACTCTTTTTTCCTTAAAAAAGTATTTCATTCATGCATTTGTTTGGCTGTGCCAGGTCTTGGTTGCATCCTGTGCAATCTTTAGTTGCAGCACATAGGATCTTTTTTAGTCGCAGCATGCACACTCTTGGTTACAGCATGTGGGATCTATTTCCCTGACCAGGGAGCGAACCCGGGCCCCTGCATTGGGAGCGTGGAGTCAGCCACTGGGCCACCAGGGAAGTCCCTAAGCTCTCACTCTGTTCCAGGCGTCCTAAGTTCTTTGCCCATGTTGAGTCTTTATAACACCCCTGCAGGTCTGTGCCCATTCTACAGACTGGCAACTCAAGGCCCAGAAAGACTGGGAACTCATGTGACAGGAAGTGACGGAGTCAGGATTTGGGCCCAGCCCTACTGATTCAGCATCTGTCTACAATGCAGGAGACCTGGGTTTGATCCCTGGGCCGGGAAGATTCCCTGGAGAAGGCAATGGCAACCCACTCCAGTACTCTTGCTTGGAAAATCCCATGGACAGAGGAGCTTGGTGCAGGCTACTGTCCATGGGGTCGCAAAGAGCCGGGCACGACTGAGTGACTTCACTTTCTACTGATTCCAGAGCTCAGGCCTTGGCCACCCTGCTCTCCTGCCCCATAAACACTGCTGCTTGAAGGAGTGTCCAGTGCAATAGCACCGATCACCACGAAAATGACTTACTATTGCTTTTCTAATGCTGAAAATTGATATTTTTATTAAAAAATATATATTTAAAATAAGATATATTTATTTTTAAAATAGAAAATAAATATATGTTTATTTTTGGCTGCGCTGGGTCTTTGTTAACGTATGCTGGCTTTCTCCAGCTGTGGCAAGCAGGGGCTTTTCTTCCGTGTGGTGCACGGGCTTCTCATTGCTGTGGCTTCTCTTGTTTCGGAGCATGGGCTCCAGGATGCATAGGCTTCAGTTGTGGCTTAATTTCCCCGAGGCATGCGGGGTCTTCCTAGATCAGGGACTGAACCAATGTTCCCTGCATTAGCAGGCAGATTCTTAACCACTGGACTACCAGGAAATCTTCAAAAATAGGTATTTTTACAGATCAGATAAGAGTGTGAATCTTACCCTGGTTGTCTGACTAGAACCACCTGGGGGCTTTGAAAACCCACTGATGTTTAGGCCTCTTGCTGACCAATTACATCAGAATGTCTGTGGGTGGGCTTCCCAGGGCTGAGAAACACTTACGCTGGGTGACCTTTAGGATCCTTCCTGGCTTCCCTGGTGGCTCAATTGATAAAGACTCCGTCTACAATGCAGAGTACATCTTGTGAAATGCCGGTCTGGATGAAGCACAAGCTGGAATTAAGATTACTGGGAGAAATGTCAATAACCTCAGATATGCAGATGATACCACCTTTATGGCAGAAAGTGAAGAAGAACTAAAGAGCCTCTTGATGAAAGTGAAAGAGGAGACTTAAAAAGCTGGCTTAAAACTCAACATTCAAAAAACTAAGATCATCTAGTTCCCTTATCTGGTTCCCTTATCTCATGGCAAATAGATGGGGAAACAATTGAAACAGTGACAGACTTCATTTTCTTGGGCTCCAAAATCACTGCAGATAGTGACTGCAGCCATGAAATTAAAAAACACTCGCTCCTTGGAAGAAAAACTATGATCAACCTAGACAACTTATTAAAAAGCAGAGACATTGCTTTGCCGACAAAGGTCTGTCTAGTCAAAGCTATGGTTTTTCCAGTGGTCATGTATGGATGTGAGAGTTGGACTATAAAGAAAGCTGAGTGCTGAAGAACTGATGCTTTTGAACTGTGGTATTGGAAAAGACTCTTGAAAGTCCCTTGGACAGCAAGGAGATCCAACCAGTCCATCCTAAGGAAATCAGTCGTGAATATTCATTGGAAGGACTGATGCTGAAGATGAAACTCTAATACTCTGGCCACCTGATGGGAAGAACTGACTCACTGGAAAAGACCCTGATGCTGGGCAAGATTGACAGCAGGAGGTGAAGGGGACAACAGAGGCTGAGATGGTTGGATGGTATCATCGACTCAATGGACATGAGTTTGAGCAAGCTCCGGGAATTGGTGATGGACAGGGAGGCCTGGTGTGCTGCAGTCCATGAGGTTGTAAAGAGTTGGACACGCCTGAGTTACTCAACTGAACTGAACTGCACTGCAGTGCAGGAGACCTGATTTCGATCCCTTGGTTGGGAAGATCCCCTGGAGAGGAAGATGGCAACCCACTCCAGTATTTCTTGCCTGGTTCAATCCCTGGACTAGGAAGCCCCTACATGCCTCAGTGCTGGGGTCCATCCCCGGTGGATCTAGGGGATGATTCGAAGGTGGAGATGGCATTGGTGTCCTCCTTGGAAAAATACATATTTAGTTACAGATATACAGAGATTAGAAGCAAATAGTGTAGTAGGAAAATTAGTGGAGAAAAAGAGGCTGAATAACTTGGGTTACATGGAATAGCATCCATGTTCCAGATGGGAATTCAGCCGGAAAAATGGGGAGCAAGAATGAATGACATGGGGGAGTCAGTCTTTACAGGAACTGATCCTATTTCTTTATTTTTCCGATTTTCTTATATACCTTTTGTTACATATAGGGATGAATACAGAGTCACGCGGGGGTCAGCAGTCCTGACCCTTATCAAAATCAGGTGCTTTACATAAAAAAAGGTTTTAGGGGTTTTACATCATCTTTAAGTCATTTCTGCCTGCTGACATTTACAACCCTTTCTTTCTGGTAACCAAAAAACTTATTTTTTCCAAGTGTGTTTTTTCTTAAACCAGGCACCACCCTCCAAATAAAGTTGCATATAGGGTGAGGGTGTAGTGAGTTACAATCAAGAAAGGAATTTATTTAACCCAAGGTTAACATGATTAATCTTAAAGGTTAATACTTATTTCTCCTATATGCTTCTGATAACCAAAAAACTTATTTTTTCCAAGGGTGTTTTTTCTTAAACCAGGCACCACTCTCCAAATAAAGTTGCATTCCTATAGGGTGAGGGTGTAGTGAGTTACAATCAAGAAAGGAATTATTTAACCCAAGGTTAACATGATTAATCTTAAAGGTTAATACTTATTTCTCCTATGTGCTTAAAGATTAATACGTATTTCTCCCATATGCTAGTTATATTTATTATAAGGGCAGGGAATATGGAGATTTAGCAGCAAACATCAGTCCAACAAATGAAAATCCTTTCACCAATGTTCCCCTTAAGATCTACTTAGTCTTAAGATAGTGATAAAGTTACATTTTTACATAGCAAGGACACAGTGATTTATAACAAAGTACAGTGATCTATAACAAAAGAGAAAATTCATTGACTCAAAAAGCCTAGTATTGCTAACATCAAAAACTACTATATTTCCTTATTTCCTTTTCTATATTCCAAATACATTGATTAATATATTCCCAGGTGTCTAAGGATATGGAGGCCTGGTGGCAATCATTGACTCAATGACAAGAAAAAGCCCTATGTTAATTCAGACTCTCAAAATACTCCAAAACTCTCTATGCTGTTTATGGTTGAGAGGTAGTAAACAATCATGTGTCCACAGAGAGGCTTAACTTGAGATGCCCTTGTCCCACCTAGGGCAGGGAATTTTCAGCAATTATTGACACAACAAATGAAAAAACCCTTTACCAATATAATTCCCAACCAACCCACTATACTAATAATTTCTAACTTCCCACAAGAACTTGCCTTTAGTAAGTCAAAACATCTCATGCCTCTCATGGTTGGAGGGCTGTTGTGGCCGGAGGAAACTATACAGGCAGGCTAGATAACCTTCAGAGGAGTCCCGTCAGTTGAAACACTCTAGTCACGCCCAGGAATTTTTACTGCCTTGGAGCTGCACGTTTACTCCTTCTCTGAGAGAAACAGTTATGGGGGAGAGCCCCCTGTAGGTGAGAGTACAAGACAGACTCTGGTTTTGGGGTTAGATGCTCGGGAGCAGGGGAATTTCCTGAGGCTTGATCACGCCTTTGCGTATGCTGAAGCCTCCTTCCTCATGACCTTTGCCATGGGCGGAGTTCCTCACGCTGGCCCTCAACACCCCTGGACAGCAAGGAAGTCAAACCAGTCAATACTAAAGGAAATCAACCCTGAAAATTCACTGGAAGGACTGATGCTGAAGCTGAATTTCAATACTTTGGTCACTTGATGAAAAGAGATGACTCATTGGAAAAGACCCTGATGCTGGGAAAGACTGAAGGCAAAAGAAGGGGGTAGCAGAGGATGAGATGGTTAGACAGCATCACCAACTCAATGCACATGAATTTGACCAAACTCCTAGAGATAGTAAAGGATAAGGAAGTCTGGCATGCTGTAGTCCACAGGATCACAGAGTCAGACACGACTTAGCAGCTGAACAACAACAACAACAGGCACTGATAAGCATTCTGGGTACCTATCTGCACACAAAGCAGAAACAGAAGTGTCACCTGAAGTTTTGGGACCCTACGGTGCTTCAGAAATAAAGTAATTTAATGCTATTTCTGAATAGTATCAAGAATTGTAATGAACTGTACCAAGATAACACAAGAGATAGTATAAACTCTCTTGATGAAAAATGAACTATTCTGGTGACATACTCTAGAAATGAGCAGACTGCTTGCTGGCCTAATGATTCTCTTAAGATTCTTCAAAAAACGTTCCCATCTGGAAGTATTAAGAAAACTCTTTTTTATTTTTTGGCCATACTTTGTAGCTTGTGGAAACTTATTTCCCCAACCAGGATCTAACTGCGGCTCATGATAGTGAAAACGCTGAGTCCTAACCACTGGACCACCAGGGAACTGCTGAAAAATATACTTTCGTAAAGGGGGAGGTTCTAGGTTCTAGTTTGCTAACTATAGGTTTCTTTCATTATGCAAAAGCAGGGTGTCTTGTGAAAGTTTTTGTTTAAGCCATAATGGCATAAATGCAGAGAAGCAGTGGCCTCAGGACACATGTTGCTCACAGATGCACAAATAAACGGAGATAAAGCACAGGTTCTTATACACACAGCTCAAAGCTCTGGCAGCTTGACGCTGAGATGCCGGGTGTGGCTCTGCAGAAGGAACTTTGTGGCACCACTCTCCTGTTCAGCGTGCCCGCTGCCTCTGGAGCAGCTTCCCAGGAGACACACATGCATGCCGGTGTGCTAAGTCGCTTCAGTCCTGTCTGACTCTGCAGCCCTATGGACTGTAGCTTGCCAAGCTCTTCCGTTTAAGGATTCTCCAGACAAGCATACTGGAATGGGTTGCTGTGCCCTCCTCCAGGGATCTTCCCAAACCAGGGATCGAATCAGAGTCTTGCTTTAAGTCTCCTGCATTGGCAGGCAGGTTTTTACCACTAGTGCCACCTGGGAAGCATCTCCCCACGAAACACACACAGTATCCTATTTTGTTCTTTGCCTTTTTTTTTGTAAAATAGAAAATCCTCTTCAGATTCATTTTGGATATCAACAACAGGAACTAATAAAGGTCTTTTGTAAAAGCTAAGTGGTGTAAAGCAAACTTTTGAAAAGTGAGGGATACCTGTATTTCTTTCATTATGCAAAAGCAGGGTGTCTTGTGAAAGTTTTTGTTTAAGCCATAATGGCATAAATGCAGAGAAGCAGTGGCCTCAGGACACATGTTGCTCACAGATGCACAAATAAACGGAGATAAAGCACAGGTTCTTATACACACAGCTCAAAGCTCTGGCAGCTTGACGCTGAGATGCCGGGTGTGGCTCTGCAGAAGGAACTTTGTGGCACCACTCTCCTGTTCAGCGTGCCCGCTGCCTCTGGAGCAGCTTCCCAGGAGACACACATGCATGCCGGTGTGCTAAGTCGCTTCAGTCCTGTCTGACTCTGCAGCCCTATGGACTGTAGCTTGCCAAGCTCTTCCGTTTAAGGGATTCTCCAGACAAGCATACTGGAATGGGTTGCTGTGCCCTCCTCCAGGGATCTTCCCAAACCAGGGATCGAATCAGAGTCTTGTTTTAAGTCTCCTGCATTGGCAGGCAGGTTTTTTACCACTAGTGCCACCTGGGAAGCATCTCCCCACGAAACACACACAGTATCCTATTTTGTTCTTTGCCTTTTTTTTTGTAAAATAGAAAATCCTCTTCAGATTCATTTTGGATATCAACAACAGGAACTAATAAAGGTCTTTTGTAAAAGCTAAGTGGTGTAAAGCAAACTTTTGAAAAGTGAGGGATACCTGTATGAGAATTGTGTCAGTGACTGTAAGTCTTTAATAGGCCCTTTAGGAGATTCAGAAAAGCAATCTTCTCTGTCTCTCTTTCACACACACACACACACACACACACACACACACACACACACAGATCTAAGGACTGTTCATAGCTGCAAGTGATAGGTCCGGTCTACAAATATTTATACTATTATACTAAAAATGATAAGTACCCTGGGAGGCACAATTATAAAACAAAGGGGTTTTAGAGGAGGAAGTTCAGTTGCTCAGTCGTGTCCAGCTATTTGAAACCCCATGGACTGCAGCACACCAGGCCTTCCTGTCCATCACCAACTCCCGGGCTTTACTCAAACTCATGTCCATCGAGTTGGTGATGCCATCCAACTGTCTCATCCTCTGTCATCCCCTTCTCCTCCTGCCTTCAATCTTTCCTGCATCAGGGTCTTTTCCAATGACTCAGTTCTTTGCTTCAGGTGGCCAAAGTATTGGAGCTTCAGCTTCAGCATCAGTCCTTCCAATGAATATTCAAGACTAATTTCCTTTAGGATTAAATGGTTGGATCTCCTTGCAGTCCAAGGAACTCTCAAGAGTATTCTCCAACACCACAGTTCAAAAGCATCAATTCTTCGGCGCTCAGCTTTCTTTATGGTTCAACTCTCACATCCATACATGACCACTGGAAAAACCATAGCTTTGACTACATGGACCTTTGTCAGTAAACTGATGTCTCTGCTTTTTAATATGCTGTCTAGGTTTGTCATGGCTTTTCTTCCAAGGAGCAAGCATCTTTTAATTTCATCTTTTAATTTTCAGAGGAGGAAGGTAGGCTGGAATAAGACAGGACTCCTGAAAGTGACACTTGAGTTGGGTACTAAAGAATGTGGACACAGGGAGATGGAGTAAATAACATTTCCAGTAAAAGAAAAAAGCAAAGCAACAGCCAAGAAGAGTAACACATCAACCTGTGGAAGGGTGGGATGCGTGACTTGGAAGTCAGATCATGGAAGGTCTTAAAAGCCAGAGTAAGAAGTTGCATCAGCAACCACTGAAGCAGGGTAAACATTTAGGACAGGCTGGCAAGCCCATGAGCCATCAGTGAGGTCAGGCGGGTGTAACAGTGGGGGCTGCAGAAGTCTGCAGTGCCCTGCCCCCACCTTCCGCTATTCCTGAATGTAGACATGCAGCCCCCCTCCCTGCTTGGCCAGTTCTTACAATTTTCCAAGCAAAGCAAAGCAAAAAAAAGGGAAATCTAATTTTTATACGAAATCATACAACTGATTCCATTATACAGTGAGGGCCAAACAAACTTTGTATGCAGGCTCAGGGTAGCCTGTGGCCCCCAATTTGCAAAGCTGACATGTTGAGTGGATGGTAATGCTATGTTTCTACTCCTTGGCAGACTACTCTCCCAATCAGATTTATTATCTCATTACTTCTTCTACATAATTAATTGTGTGTGTACCTCTAAAAGGTGCTATACTTTTCCACTCTCTGAAGATAACCTTGATCGAGCAAAGCTTGACCCTGATGATGGTAACCCACAATTGTTTCATGTATCAGAGTAGGCTCGCTGCTATAATAAACAAGCCTAAGAGTTCAGGGACTTAACTTCAGAGAAGTTTATTTCCATCACACATAACAGTCCAGTGTGACTGTTCCTGTGTGGTTGGCTTTCCCAGCAAAACTTTCTTAGGTTCCTTCCACCTCATGGCTTTGCCGTCTCTGGATTCTGGCATATTTTCCTTCAGCTATAAACTGGGAAGATAAGAGAATGGAGTTACACGTGGGAGTGTTTCAATAGCCAGACCTGCTCTTGGGCATATGTTACTTGGACCCACATGCCACTGGTTATGATTCCATTACGGATAAATCAAACTTCAAGAAGGGTGGGAAGTGAAGTCTAGCAGTAAGCCCAAGAGGAAACATGAAATGATCTGGTAAATGAACATCTCGTCTCTACCATATTTTCCAAGCAGCGTTTTGATTTCATCCAGCACTGGTCCTTGACTCAGAACCAAATGGAAGGTTTTATTTCATGCTGCTGCTACTAAGTCGCTTCAGTAGTGTCCGACTCTGTGCGACCCCATAGACGGCAGCCCACCAGGCTCCCTCATCCCTGGGATTCTCCAGGCAAGAACACTGGAGTGGGTTGCCATTTCCTTCTCCAGTGCATGGAAGTGAAAAGTGAAGGTGAAGTCGCTCAGTCATGTCCGACTCTTAGAGACCCCATGGACTGCAGCCTACCAGGCTCCTCTGCCCATGGGATTTTCCAGGCAAGAGTACTGGAGTGGGGTGCCATTGCTTTCTTCTTTTATTTTATAGTTAGCTATAAAAAAGGTTGAAATGACAAACTTTAACTGAAAGCAGGAAATGTCACATAATTCAGTGATTTTTCTAGATTATTAATCTCTATTATTCACATTAGCCACAAAATGTATTGCACTTCTGTTCTCTTCTTTCCCCTAAAACACATAAGATATTCCACCTCCAAAATTCAACACCACAACCTTGGTGATTCACTCTTTATCTGTATTCCGAGAGTTGCCCTTCTTTCTGCTTCCATAATGGCACACTTTATCTAAAGTGCACTCAATATACTTCACTTGTATCATTTAAAAGGGTGAAAAACATGCTTGAACGTCATTAGGCTTTTATTTCATACCAGGAGACAAACTCATCAAATACTTTCATGAAATTTAAGATCTTTGATCAAGACAAGGTTTAATTAAGCAAATGACTAGCACTGGGACCTGATCAAAGCATAAATGTCAATGTATGATTATTCTTTCCTCTTCTATATAGTGAATGGTTTAGACTACGAGCTCAGTTAAACGATCCCATCTGATTCTGACATTCCATCCATTTCAAAGAGCAAGTTCATGAACCTTGTCAGTGGTACATTCAGAATGGGTACGAAAGCTCCCAATTCCTAGTCCATTTTGATGCTCTGACATAATCAAGACACTTAGTCTTATGGCTCAGAACATCCTTAGCACTAAGGGATGGCCTACTTGTTTGCCCAGAGAGATTGATAGACGAAAATCATATAAAGAAATTTTAGAAAGAATAAGCAATTATTTCCATCAATTCAAAAGTTCACAAGACTTTAACTTATATTTGAATAGCACTTGGATGGCTGCCTCAAAAATTCAGTAATTATGCTTGTAAGATTTTGAATACAAAAAGCACAGAGAGCAGAGAAGGTATAAATAAAATATAAGCACAGGCAACGCTCCCTAAATGAGTCTGATTTCTAGTTTATGATTTGTCATTCTTGTGTTTCTTTGCATATAGGTAAAAATTTAAATTTTCTTGCAACTTAATTTGCTGTCTGCTCTTACATTTTTAATGAAGCATTCAACTAATAGAGGAAGTATGTACACATTTTCTGTACCATTATCATCCTATAAGATTAGATATTTTAAGTACAACATAACTGATTTTATTTTTCTAATTATGTGCCTTTGTTTATTCACTTGCACATCCATTGTTTCACTTTTAGCTTTTAATATTATAATTAGCTAAACTGACTCAGTAAAAGATCATTAAAAATACAACTCAAGAAATAAAACTGCTTATTTTTTAAAACACGAAAATATAATCATCATGTACAGATTCTCCAAAATTATTTTATCCTACATAAGACTTCCTTGGTGGTTCAGATGATAAAGAATTTGCCCACAATGTAGGAGACCTGGGTTCAATCCCTGGGTCAGGAAGACCCCCTGGAAAAGGGAATGGCAACTCACTCCAGTATTTTTGCCTGGAGAATTCCATGGACAGAGAAGCCTGGAGAACTACAATCCATGGGCTCGCAAACAGTTGGACACAACTGAGCAACTAACACACATACACACATAAGTGAAAGTAATATTTATACTTCAAGACATTTAACGATATTAGGTGTAGCTCATAAAGCTAGTTTTAAGGTCATGCTAACAACTGAAAAGCCCACATTAACTCAGAGAATTGCAGACAACCTCCATGGAAACACTCAATATTCTCCAAAAGGATGAAGAAAAATTACCACTTTTGAATAATACTATTGGTTACAGAGGACATGCCAAAGACATGAAAACAACTTGGTCTAATCTAGAAGATAGTTAAACCATAGACATATCACCTCATATTAATCTATTGGTATTAGGAACGATGCTATTAAGCTCTGAAGAAATATGCTTACATTATTTATTCTGTAAAGTAGCAAATCAAAGTGGAAGTGAAAAAGTAACAGTAAACACTTTGAAACAAGTAAGCTATGATGGAAACACAGTGTGAGTTATGCACTGACTACACAGATGCAAGGAGATTTACTCAGTTGGATTCAGTCAATATGTGAGTTTATTCACAAAGAACTGATCAAAAGTAAAAGTACATCTGAATTTCATATTAAATAGCCGGCTTGAATTCCATTATCAAGTAATACTATCAAAAAGTGAATATAATTTGGCCCTGGTTATTACAGTTCTTTCTAGTTTCAGCTTTATGTGACAAAATATATTATCACCATTGAATACCACAGAAAATTGTTGAAGGTCAGGACTTCTTAAGAGTTAAAATAAGGATTGAAAAAAATTTATTGACCCTCCCTTTGCAAATAATTGGCTTGCTTACTTACATTTTAGAAGATCTAATGAACTTAATGTAAAATTGCAGGGACCATGTGGAAAAGAAATTAAAACTTTTACCAATAAAGTTTATTGATTAATTAAAACAGAAAAGTAAAGCTAAACAGAGTTCATGAGTGATGTTTCATGGATATTGTAATACAAATCCTAAAGATGAATTATTAGATGTAGAAGAACAACATGTGTGTATGTTTGAGGGAAAAGCTTTTTATTATTTTAGGAGACGTGATATGGGAAAAGGTTTGAATTAAAAATTCACTTGGCTGGTCATACGAAATGTCAACTTTACATTTGCTAATAAAAGAAAAGGAATTAGTAGTTTAAAGAATGATTTACCACACATAAAAAGATCAAATTATCAAAATGTAGGTAAATCGTGAGAAAAAAGCCAATGGGTGCAAAACGATGAATTCTCTTCTCTCATTTGCTGCCACCTGCTTATGAAGTTTCTCCCTGGTGGTGATTACACAGAAAATGAAGAGGTTATAAGGACTTCAGTAGAAATTATGAATGGCAATTTCATACATAAAATCTGATTTTAAAAAATATATATTCATAAAAACACACTCAAATTCCTCATTAAAAAACTTAAAAATTTTTATTTGGAAGTTTTATACAAGTTTAATATTTATTATCTTTCCTTTCCCTTAGTAGTTTTATTACATTAAATGATATAAAGAAAACATGATTATTTTCACCAAGGTCCATGTAAGACGTACCCAGGATCCCTCGGATTTATCTCAGAGTGCCATATCGTTTGTTCATGTTCAGTGTGTGCTGCAGACATGAAGTTTGAGGAGTCCCATCTACAGTCAGACAGTGTCTAATATAGAATTCTCCAGTTTATGTGTTACATTTGAGTGAGGTTCAGTCAATACCTTCATCCCAAAGTGGTGAACTTCAAATGACCCAGAAACACTTAGATAATTACATAAAGTTTACCTTAATAAAATAATTCTTAAAGAGCTCTGCCATATTTAAAAAAAAAGAAAAAAGCTAAAGCAAAAAATTAAAGATCTAAAGTAAACAAAGTGATAAAAATGACAACCTTCAATCTGATGCCCTACTTGTAAATACATGATTAAGCTGAGGAAATGGTAGATAGTAAAAGTCTCATGATTATTTCATAGACTAATCTGAGTTATTTCTTTTTTATGATGGTTCTATTTTGGAGTTGCTCGATTTTTACTCATGTTCTTCCACGCTTCTCCAGCCATTTTCCCCTAAGTATGTCTGGTAAGATCAATTAAAGAGGACATTTTTCTCTCATGTTGGATTCTCCAACAGCAAGCACACTGTTCTCTTAGGAAGAACACTAGAGGGGAACCACTGCAACATGATATTTGACCTCAAACAGACGCTGAAAATGCACAGGTAAGACATCAAAACAGGGCAGCAAGGCAGAACAGTAGAAGTTAGTTCTCCCTGGAGGGTCTGATCACTTTTATTACCTGGTTATATAGAACTTTCATTTCAGGAAGCATGAGTGTGACATAGTCACAATAATAATAGGCAGCAGCAAATATTTCCTTTGGGAGATGAGGAAAGAAAAAGGAGAAAGGCACATACTATTCAGGCAACAATAATATTCAATGTTCCAAGCAACCCTAATAAACAATAAGTCTTCAAATATATTAGATATACATGAAAACATATTGGAAACAAAAATATCTCAAGCAACTAAGGGTACTTGTAACATAAAAGATAATTAAAATAGCAGTATTAATAACTATTATTGCTGCTGTTATTAATCTTTATTACACTATTTATGATAAGGGACGTTATAGACACTATTTTCAGATGTATAAAAATTGACCCCATGGACTGCAGCCTACCAGGCTCCTCTGCCCATGGGATTTTCCAGGCAAGAGTACTGGAGTGGGGTGCCATTGCTTTCTTCTTTTATTTTATAGTTAGCTATAAAAAAGGTTGAAATGACAAACTTTAACTGAAAGCAGGAAATGTCACATAATTCAGTGATTTTTCTAGATTATTAATCTCTATTATTCACATTAGCCACAAAATGTATTGCACTTCTGTTCTCTTCTTTCCCCTAAAACACATAAGATATTCCACCTCCAAAATTCAACACCACAACCTTGGTGATTCACTCTTTATCTGTATTCCGAGAGTTGCCCTTCTTTCTGCTTCCATAATGGCACACTTTATCTAAAGTGCACTCAATATACTTCACTTGTATCATTTAAAAGGGTGAAAAACATGCTTGAATGTCATTAGGCTTTTATTTCATACCAGGAAACAAACTCATCAAATACTTTCATGAAATTTAAGATCTTTGATCAAGACAAGGTTTAATTAAGCAAATGACTAGCACTGGGACCTGATCAAAGCATAAATGTCAATGTATGATTATTCTTTCCTCTTCTATATAGTGAATGGTTTAGACTACGAGCTCAGTTAAACGATCCCATCTGATTCTGACATTCCATCCATTTCAAAGAGCAAGTTCATGAACCTTGTCAGTGGTACATTCAGAATGGGTACGAAAGCTCCCAATTCCTAGTCCATTTTGATGCTCTGACATAATCAAGACACTTAGTCTTATGGCTCAGAACATCCTTAGCACTAAGGGATGGCCTACTTGTTTGCCCAGAGAGATTGATAGACGAAAATCATATAAAGAAATTTTAGAAAGAATAAGCAATTATTTCCATCAATTCAAAAGTTCACAAGACTTTAACTTATATTTGAATAGCACTTGGATGGCTGCCTCAAAAATTCAGTAATTATGCTTGTAAGATTTTGAATACAAAAAGCACAGAGAGCAGAGAAGGTATAAATAAAATATAAGCACAGGCAACGCTCCCTAAATGAGTCTGATTTCTAGTTTATGATTTGTCATTCTTGTGTTTCTTTGCATATAGGTAAAAATTTAAATTTTCTTGCAACTTAATTTGCTGTCTGCTCTTACATTTTTAATGAAGCATTCAACTAATAGAGGAAGTATGTACACATTTTCTGTACCATTATCATCCTATAAGATTAGATATTTTAAGTACAACATAACTGATTTTATTTTTCTAATTATGTGCCTTTGTTTATTCACTTGCACATCCATTGTTTCACTTTTAGCTTTTAATATTATAATTAGCTAAACTGACTCAGTAAAAGATCATTAAAAATACAACTCAAGAAATAAAACTGCTTATTTTTTAAAACACGAAAATATAATCATCATGTACAGATTCTCCAAAATTATTTTATCCTACATAAGACTTCCTTGGTGGTTCAGATGATAAAGAATTTGCCCACAATGTAGGAGACCTGGGTTCAATCCCTGGGTCAGGAAGACCCCCTGGAAAAGGGAATGGCAACTCACTCCAGTATTTTTGCCTGGAGAATTCCATGGACAGAGAAGCCTGGAGAACTACAATCCATGGGCTCGCAAACAGTTGGACACAACTGAGCAACTAACACACATACACACATAAGTGAAAGTAATATTTATACTTCAAGACATTTAACGATATTAGGTGTAGCTCATAAAGCTAGTTTTAAGGTCATGCTAACAACTGAAAAGCCCACATTAACTCAGAGAATTGCAGACAACCTCCATGGAAACACTCAATATTCTCCAAAAGGATGAAGAAAAATTACCACTTTTGAATAATACTATTGGTTACAGAGGACATGCCAAAGACATGAAAACAACTTGGTCTAATCTAGAAGATAGTTAAACCATAGACATATCACCTCATATTAATCTATTGGTATTAGGAACGATGCTATTAAGCTCTGAAGAAATATGCTTACATTATTTATTCTGTAAAGTAGCAAATCAAAGTGGAAGTGAAAAAGTAACAGTAAACACTTTGAAACAAGTAAGCTATGATGGAAACACAGTGTGAGTTATGCACTGACTACACAGATGCAAGGAGATTTACTCAGTTGGATTCAGTCAATATGTGAGTTTATTCACAAAGAACTGATCAAAAGTAAAAGTCATCTGAATTTCATATTAAATAGCCGGCTTGAATTCCATTATCAAGTAATACTATCAAAAAGTGAATATAATTTGGCCCTGGTTATTACAGTTCTTTCTAGTTTCAGCTTTATGTGACAAAATATATTATCACCATTGAATACCACAGAAAATTGTTGAAGGTCAGGACTTCTTAAGAGTTAAAATAAGGATTGAAAAAAATTTATTGACCCTCCCTTTGCAAATAATTGGCTTGCTTACTTACATTTTAGAAGATCTAATGAACTTAATGTAAAATTGCAGGGACCATGTGGAAAAGAAATTAAAACTTTTACCAATAAAGTTTATTGATTAATTAAAACAGAAAAGTAAAGCTAAACAGAGTTCATGAGTGATGTTTCATGGATATTGTAATACAAATCCTAAAGATGAATTATTAGATGTAGAAGAACAACATGTGTGTATGTTTGAGGGAAAAGCTTTTTATTATTTTAGGAGACGTGATATGGGAAAAGGTTTGAATTAAAAATTCACTTGGCTGGTCATACGAAATGTCAACTTTACATTTGCTAATAAAAGAAAAGGAATTAGTAGTTTAAAGAATGATTTACCACACATAAAAAGATCAAATTATCAAAATGTAGGTAAATCGTGAGAAAAAAGCCAATGGGTGCAAAACGATGAATTCTCTTCTCTCATTTGCTGCCACCTGCTTATGAAGTTTCTCCCTGGTGGTGATTACACAGAAAATGAAGAGGTTATAAGGACTTCAGTAGAAATTATGAATGGCAATTTCATACATAAAATCTGATTTTAAAAAATATATATTCATAAAAACACACTCAAATTCCTCATTAAAAAACTTAAAAATTTTTATTTGGAAGTTTTATACAAGTTTAATATTTATTATCTTTCCTTTCCCTTAGTAGTTTTATTACATTAAATGATATAAAGAAAACATGATTATTTTCACCAAGGTCCATGTAAGACGTACCCAGGATCCCTCGGATTTATCTCAGAGTGCCATATCGTTTGTTCATGTTAGTGTGTGCTGCAGACATGAAGTTTGAGGAGTCCCATCTACAGTCAGACAGTGTCTAATATAGAATTCTCCAGTTTATGTGTTACATTTGAGTGAGGTTCAGTCAATACCTTCATCCCAAAGTGGTGAACTTCAAATGACCCAGAAACACTTAGATAATTACATAAAGTTTACCTTAATAAAATAATTCTTAAAGAGCTCTGCCATATTTAAAAAAAAAGAAAAAAGCTAAAGCAAAAAATTAAAGATCTAAAGTAAACAAAGTGATAAAAATGACAACCTTCAATCTGATGCCCTACTTGTAAATACATGATTAAGCTGAGGAAATGGTAGATAGTAAAAGTCTCATGATTATTTCATAGACTAATCTGAGTTATTTCTTTTTTATGATGGTTCTATTTTGGAGTTGCTCAATTTTTACTCATGTTCTTCCACGCTTCTCCAGCCATTTTCCCCTAAGTATGTCTGGTAAGATCAATTAAAGAGGACATTTTTCTCTCATGTTGGATTCTCCAACAGCAAGCACACTGTTCTCTTAGGAAGAACACTAGAGGGGAACCACTGCAACATGATATTTGACCTCAAACAGACGCTGAAAATGCACAGGTAAGACATCAAAACAGGGCAGCAAGGCAGAACAGTAGAAGTTAGTTCTCCCTGGAGGGTCTGATCACTTTTATTACCTGGTTATATAGAACTTTCATTTCAGGAAGCATGAGTGTGACATAGTCACAATAATAATAGGCAGCAGCAAATATTTCCTTTGGGAGATGAGGAAAGAAAAAGGAGAAAGGCACATACTATTCAGGCAACAATAATATTCAATGTTCCAAGCAACCCTAATAAACAATAAGTCTTCAAATATATTAGATATACATGAAAACATATTGGAAACAAAAATATCTCAAGCAACTAAGGGTACTTGTAACATAAAAGATAATTAAAATAGCAGTATTAATAACTATTATTGCTGCTGTTATTAATCTTTATTACACTATTTATGATAAGGGACGTTATAGACACTATTTTCAGATGTATAAAAATCTTAATAAATACATAGAGCTTGTAGAAAACACAACCTTATTGGAATGTCCCTAATATTCAATTAAAAGGTAAAATTAAAAACCTTGACTAGATAGCAGCTTCTAAGGCATCAAAACATTTAAGTCCAGTCATTATCTTCCAATTAAAAACAAAATAAAATTTAAAATAACAATAACATTCAATACCTTCATCCCAAAGTGGTGAACTTCAAATGACCCAGAAACACTTAGATAATTACATAAAGTTTACCTTAATAAAATAATTCTTAAAGAGCTCTGCCATATTTAAAAAAAAAGAAAAAAGCTAAAGCAAAAAATTAAAGATCTAAAGTAAACAAAGTGATAAAAATGACAACCTTCAATCTGATGCCCTACTTGTAAATACATGATTAAGCTGAGGAAATGGTAGATAGTAAAAGTCTCATGATTATTTCATAGACTAATCTGAGTTATTTCTTTTTTATGATGGTTCTATTTTGGAGTTGCTCGATTTTTACTCATGTTCTTCCACGCTTCTCCAGCCATTTTCCCCTAAGTATGTCTGGTAAGATCAATTAAAGAGGACATTTTTCTCTCATGTTGGATTCTCCAACAGCAAGCACACTGTTCTCTTAGGAAGAACACTAGAGGGGAACCACTGCAACATGATATTTGACCTCAAACAGACGCTGAAAATGCACAGGTAAGACATCAAAACAGGGCAGCAAGGCAGAACAGTAGAAGTTAGTTCTCCCTGGAGGGTCTGATCACTTTTATTACCTGGTTATATAGAACTTTCATTTCAGGAAGCATGAGTGTGACATAGTCACAATAATAATAGGCAGCAGCAAATATTTCCTTTGGGAGATGAGGAAAGAAAAAGGAGAAAGGCACATACTATTCAGGCAACAATAATATTCAATGTTCCAAGCAACCCTAATAAACAATAAGTCTTCAAATATATTAGATATACATGAAAACATATTGGAAACAAAAATATCTCAAGCAACTAAGGGTACTTGTAACATAAAAGATAATTAAAATAGCAGTATTAATAACTATTATCGCTGCTGTTATTAATCTTTATTACACTATTTATGATAAGGGACGTTATAGACACTATTTTCAGATGTATAAAAATCTTAATAAATACATAGAGCTTGTAGAAAACACAACCTTATTGGAATGTCCCTAATATTCAATTAAAAGGTAAAATTAAAAACCTTGACTAGATAGCAGCTTCTAAGGCATCAAAACATTTAAGTCCAGTCATTATCTTCCAATTAAAAACAAAATAAAATTTAAAATAACAATAACAAAAGCCCTTAAGTCCTACACTATCTTTGGTTGTTTTCCTTAATTCCAGCCCTGAAAAACTAATGACTTCAGGACATCAAAATCAGATACTCTGTATCTGGATTGAAACGACAGCATTAAGTGTATTAAAAATCTCTAACATCCTGTATGAACACAGAACTATTAACATGTGAATCACTACACAATTTAAAAAGCTAAACATTTAGAAAAAAGTATTACTAGTACAAGATATACTTTACACTCAAAATCATGGATTATAATACAGTTTTCATCCTGTCAGAAGAGGATCAAATGCCACAAAACAAACTGCAACAAATTTATTTAAATTCACTCAAAAACATGACATGGAGTTAAAACACTGCAAACATTCAGTCTATTGAACTATGAAGCAGTTTTTTAACATCCAAGCAGTCATATACAGTATAATACAGGCATGAATAATGATAAATATATCAAACAACTTTAATTTTTGCTAGTGAAAAAAATCCCTTTTAGGCTATTTTTGGCATGGTGCCAGAGGCCCTGTCATCTAACTAAATTCAAGGCACTGCTTATTTACAGGTTCATAACACGCAGCACTTGTAGTTTTCAAGTAGATGTATCATTAAAAAGTAGGCTTGTTCATGTATTCTTCCATTGTCTGAAAGAGAACAATAGATTAAAATGATTTCCCCTTAAACCACATCCTTCAGGAGACTGAAAATTTTGAAAATTTCTTCAATCTTCTACTGTTATTATGCCACTGGTGAAAAGAAGCTTTTGTTTGTTTGTTTATGGTCTTTCTGGTGGTGGTTTTTTTTTGGCCATGCCTCACATTTTGTAGGATCTTACTTCCATTACCAGGAACTGAACCCAAGTCCACAGCAGTGAAAGCGCAGAGTTCCTCCAGTGGATGGCCAGGTAATTTCCAAAAAGTTTTGGGAAGTGTATATGGTCATAAATATTTTGCAGTCTAATCGAGAAAGGTGGTTCAAAGTTTGAGTGTAATTTATATACATATCTTTGTGGCTGGAATTAAATAATTTTCAACAGAGGAAAAGCTAAGTTTGACTGTAAAATCAATGCCTGATAAGAGAAATGCTTAAGCAACAGCTGCCAAGCTATCACTGTTGACTTCAGAAAAATGTACTTGCTAAGTGACCATGAGGACCACTTCCAGGAACAGGTATTAGAGAAATCTGAATGGTATTTGTATGACATACATATCATTGTTGTTTAGTCACTAAGTCATATCTGAGTCTTTGCGAACCCATGGACTGTAGCCAGCCAGGCTCCTCTGTTCATGAGATTTCCCAGGCAAGAATACTGGAGTGGGTTGCCATTTCTTTCTCCAGGGGATCTTTCTGACCAAAGGCTTGAACCCACGGCTCCTGCTGCATCTCCTGCATTGCAGGAAGATTCTTTACTGCTGAGCCACTGGGGAAGCCATAAGTATCATTACAGATACAGAGTATTTTATTGCCAAAACATAAAGGATAAACAGACCATAATACTTTACATTTCTTTCATGTATTTTGAAAAGGTTTTCCTCCAAAGTATACAAATTATGTTTCTTCATCCTTCTCATCACTTACCAAGTTTGCTAACATGCCACAAGACCACAATTTTTTCCCAGTACTTAAAAAAAAATGGATTCACAGTTACAGGCAGAGTTAAAAATCACATTGATGTTGCAAACCCTTTATTATGCATGATGGATGGGCTTCCTCTTCCACTCTGTCCCTGTTATAAACATATATTTATGCAACATAGTAACCCCAGAGTTGAATCAGTCAGAGAACTCAAGGGGCCAGCCTTAGGTAATGCCCCTTCTGCTACTGTGTAAATCACGTACAATCAGTAATGTTCAACCTGTTCTTAAGCTTGAAGTTCAGGGGACATGATTCACATGCACCTGCCAGTGAAGACACCCACCAGCAAGGGCCAAACAAACCAGATCATGGCTAAGTAAGATTGTTCAGAGGATACTAGGGTTCGAAATCAGGTTTCTTGTTTCCACCAGCTCTATTTAGAATTCCAGTCCTCCTCTGCTGAAAATACTCAGGGGCCATCATCCACACTTTCTTACAAAGCTCTTACACCTCCTGGATGAGCAAACCCACACCTTAAGACCTCTGCCCTGTTTCTCTCCTTATAGCTATTGCCCATATCTTTTTTGGGGGGGTGGGGAGGGGTGGCTATGCCTTGTGTGACTTGGGGGATCTTAGATCCTCAACCAGGGATTGAACTCAGGCCCCATGCATTGGGAGCATGCAGTCTTAACCACTAGACCAAAAGGGAAGTCCAAGATATTGTCCATGTCTTTAAACCTGGGCTATCACATTGGCCAGGAGCCCATGGCTGTCTCTCGGTACCTAGAGTTTACACCATTTAACTAGGTATACAGGCACTTCCCTGGTGGTCCAGTGGCGAAGAGTCTGTGCTCCCAATGTAGAGGGCCCGGATTCAATCCCTGGTCACGTAACTAAATCCCACATGCCGCAACTAACACTCCCACACAGGAAGATAAACAAACAAATAAAAATAAATATTAGAAGAGACACAGATGTAAAGAACAGACTTTTGGGCTCTGTGGGAGAAGGTGAGGGTGAGATGATTTGCGAGATTAGCATTGAAACATGTATATTATCATATGTAAAATAGATAACCAGTGCAAGTTTGATGCATGAAGCAGGGCCCTCAAAGCCAGTGCCCTGGGACAACCCAGAGGGATGGGCTGGGGAGGGACGTGGGAGGGGGGTTCAGGATGGGGCACACATGTGAACCTGTGGCTGATTTACATCAATGTATGGCAAAACCCACCACAATATGCAAAGTAATTTTCCTCCAATTAAAATAATTAGTTAAATATATAAATACTTAAAATAAATAAAAATTTAAAAACAAAAAAGTATACAAAATTACAAATACAGAGTTGGGTATAAAGTTTAAATAGAATGAGAAAAAGTGAGAGTAGATTATAAATTTTCTAAAAAAATTTTCAAAGTCATAAAATCTAGAATAATAGCACATGGGTTTCATCAATTAAATGCCTGACACACTTCTATAATAGCTTACATATTCATTAGATGGCCACAAAGTCAGTGCAGCTAAGATATCTTACCTTTGCAAATTAGACCATAGGAGCTCGCAGCCTTGGAAGGGGCCTGGCCCAGGAAAGGCCCCAGAATTGTCACTTCACCAGCCTCACAATTCATTGGTCTCTAGTTACTGGCACTGATTCACACCACTGAGGGAATCAATCTGCTAAAGACTGGCTGCCCTTTCAGAACTCTAGCTTTGCTGCTACTCAAGTTACATGAGCCAATGACATATGCGGTTGGTGTTTTCTGGAGCTTGTCCCTTTAAAAGTTGAAATAGACTTTTAGGCCCCACAAGCTTAAAGAGGTCTGCCCTGGCCTTTCACAAGGGCTAGGGTATCACGGGACTCCAGCTATCTACCCAGCACGGCAGTGCATCTTGTGCATTCAGCACCAGGAATGCTACATTTTATTGTATTATGGTCTGGTTTAGCTGCCTAATATGTTTGTGCTTTTCAGGGAGACAGTGTTGTGTTATACCTAGTCAGTTCTCATGAATCCCAACCTACACATACATGGTATCTCATTACTTGACCTAATGAGGTACCATTTGACCCTCCCTTCTTAACTTGCTTTCTAAGTCTGTGCTCAGAACATGTTTGTCACCCCCACTGGTGATCCCAAGAGCACCAACCTCTGTATTTGAGGATCAGTGTATTAAAAAGCAGAGGCATCACTTTGTTGACAAAGGTCCATATAGGGTCCATATAAAGGTCAAATCTGTGGTTTTCCATTAGTCATGTACGGAGGTGAGAGATGAACCATAAAGAAGGCTGAGCACCAAAGAATCGATGCTTTCAGATTGTGGTGTTGGAGAAGACTTTTGAGAGCATCCTGAATAGCAAGAAGATCACATCAGTCAATCCTAAAGGAAATGAACCCTGAATACTCACTGAAGGACTGATGCTGAAACTGAAGCTCCAACACTTTGGCCACCCGATGCAAAGAGGCAATTCATTGGAAAAGACCCTGATGCTGGGAAAGACTGAAGGCAAAAGAAGCGAGTGGCAGAGGATGAAATGGTCAGATAGCATCACTGACTCAGTCGACATGAATTTGAACAAACTCTGGTGGAGAGTGGAAGAGAGAGGTGCCTGGCATGCTACAGTCTGTAAGGTTGCAGAGTCAGACACAACTTAGTGGCTGAACAACAATATCATCTTCTTCCTTTCAGAGTGGCCTAATTCTTCTAATCATTTTGTACCAGTGTCCACATGTACCTTCAAAATAAGGTACCTCTTAAAGTCATCCCAACCAGTTAAACTCTTCTTTCATTCCATATTTTCAACATTCTAGCCCCAGTATACTAATAAGCTTTGAGAATTTAGAGCTTTAAGACTATGCATTTTCTCACTAAAAACATAGAGACAGTCTTTTTATTCTAAAAAATGTTTATTGGGTAGGGGTCAGGGAAAAGTCCAGGGCCTACTTTGAGATGTTCAGTTGTACTAAAAGTAAAAGGAATATTACAAAGGCCTCCGTTAAACATCAGCAAGTACAAATCATGCTTAGGTCCAAAGGACAGGGAAAAAATAAAGCAATAATTTTTTCTCTTTACCCAATTATATTACGTGTGTCTATTCATGCTCAGCAGCTCTGACTATATGCACAAAGCAAACCATACATACAAAGTCAGTTTTTCAAGCAGCTCCTCAACTGTTCATGGACTTAGCTGAAGTACCAGATCCCAAAAGAACACTGGTGACTCTGTTTCTATTTGGCAGGTGTTGCTAATGCATTGAGAGTTTTAGAGACAGTCGTGATACTGCCTGCTCACTATGGGGACAAGCCGGCTAAACGGGGGCCCCCTGAGACCTATCTATCAAGACCTTCACTCAACAACCAGGGATATGAAAGACCAAGCAATGTTTCATTGTGAAGTGTTTCTCTCTTGAATAGCAGACACTCCCTGCTTCCCAGATTTACCTGGAACAAGAAGCACCATACAACCAGCAAGCCCTTTAAAACTCTATTTCCTAAGGAGGGAAAACTCAAAATAACCTAGGGGTGTCTTGGCCCTAACTCAAGTGGCTTTAATTACTGAAGTTCCAAAGACCCTGTTAAATGCCTGTTTCTCCTATAGGGTGATTCCACAGGAAGGGCCTGGAGGACAGAATTATAAATAACTCCCTGGCATATTTTAAGAAAGGTCGTTCTGTGGAATTTCCAAACCAGTGATTTCTCAAGTACCTTGTAAAATTCCCTTCCTGTGGCATTTAGGGACAGCCAAATAAACATCAGAAAGCTTAAATGCATTTTTTGAGGTGATAACACATCTAGAGATAAATGCAGCAGCTTCCTAACAGGCAAGCACAGAGGCTCAGGGGTACCCTGTATCTTTCTCAGTATCCATTCACCTGAGGATCGGTTCCCTGGATGGGCAGGAGCAAGTCATCAGCTCAAAGGTGTGCCAAAACTATTACTTGGAAGTCATTCCTAATGTTGTTTCACTAACTCAAGCAAGCTCTTATTTCCAAACAGCAGCAAGAATGGCTTTACTGCCAATTTTTAAAAGATACTTCGTAATGCTCTGAGATGTTGTCACCTGCTGTCATGAAAACAGAAAGACAGAAAGACTCAATGATGCTGTGAGAAGAAGAACCTAGAGGTGGCAGAGCAGGCATGGAACCCAGGCCCTCAAAGGTATGCTGGATCAGGGGTTAGGCAGGGCGTTTGGGAGAGCAAAGGTCAACGGGGTGAAGCGCTCTTTCTCATAGTGACTATGGGCTAATGTAGGTAAGTTCCGTTATAAGGGATGATGTAAATCCAGATTGATCTATAAGAAAAGCCCCATAGTATTTTATATAACTATCACAGAGGCAGGAGCATGACCAAATGGATGCTTCAGGGCCCATTTATTCCTTGACAGCAAGCTACAGAATTCCCAATTTCTTTATGCAAATAGGAACACACACACAGCCTCTCCAGGAAGGTAGGAAATTTTAATTAAAATGATAAATGCCACTTTCAGTAATAAAGCTCTAGTAATCTTGGCAAATAGAATAAAGATGTTATTCTATTCATAAGGTGGGTATTTTAATGCAAGTCTTTTTATACCCCCCTCCATAAAATTATTCTCAAAAAGAACAGCACCAAGTATTTTATATCTTTTTGAGAGGGAGGGATCATCACTGATAAGGTCAAACATGAAAACAAAGACTCTGGAGCCCAAGTGCCTGGGTTCAAATCTCTATTCCATGATTACTAGCTCTGTGAAATTGAGCAGTCATTAAACTTCTCTGTGTCTCAGTTTATTCATCTTTAAAATGAGGCTAGAGAATTTCCTGGTGGTCCAGTGGTTAGAACTCTGTGCTCTCCCTGCTGAGTGCATACATTTTGATGCTTGGTCAGGGAACTAAGATCCCACAAGCTGTGGTAGAGCAAAAAAAAAAAAAAAAAAAAGTGGGTAACAATATACCTCTTAGAGTTGCAGTGATAATTAAATAAGTTAATACACGTAACTTACTTAGAAACTATACCCAGCACAAAGTTAACAGTAAGTGTCAGCTAATACACCACCACCACCACTATCTTTTCCCAGGGCATGAGAAAATGTATACTGACCTCTTGTAACATATCAGACTCTTCAATGGCTTTGACAGCGGATTTCTTGGATGTTTCCTGAATTTCTCCACCGATGATAAACTCATCCAGGATAAAATAAGCCTTTTCAAAATTAAAGATAATATCTAGCTCACAGACCTGGTAAGACAAAAGCAAATGTGTGGATAAACTTGCCGCAGTATCTGGGGAAACATGTGCCAAGGATTCAAGCTTTGCAACAGTGACACCCATGTGGCACACCAAAGATAAAAACATCAGATGGTATTTTTAAGGCCAGAAAAGCAGAACTAGGGGAATCCGAGCCCTGAAAGAAAAGTAAAACCACATTGTATTAAAGCAAAGCACGTCCACAGATAATACTGTTTAATGTCACAACAAGAAATCTGAGGCTCAGTAGAGGCGGGCAGCTGCCCAGTTCATCCTTCCATCAGCACAGATAGAAGCTGAGTCCTCGCTGACTTCAGGCACAGGGCAGCCTCGCTGCTCCTGACCACTGGTCTGTAAATTTGGCTCCCAGCTTTAGAACTCTCAGAAGCTCATTCTTCAGAGACAAATTAGCTCAACTGTGCTAATTTTTCTCAAAACTATGTCTCAAAAAAGTGGTTCTCAAACTTCAGAATGTGACCCAATCACCCAGAACGCTTACTGCAACACACACTACTGGGCCGCACCTCTGGAGTTTCCTATTCAGTAGGTGAAAGCCTGAGAGGCTGAATGTCTAATGGGTTCCCAAATGAGGCTAATGAGGCTGGTGTGGGGACCACACGTGGAGAACCACTGCCACTGTCACAGACCAATGCAGAGGCTGATAGATTTGGTTACATGTAGCAAGTAATGGCACCCCATTCCAGTACTCTTGCCTGGAAAATCCCATGGACGGAGGGGCCTGGTAGGCTGCAGTCCATGGGGTCGCTAACAGTTGGACACGACTGAGCAACTTCACTTTCACTTTTCACTTTCATGTGTTGGAGAAGGAAATGGCAACCCACTCCAGTGTTCTTGCCTGGAGAATCCCAGGGGCGGGGGAGCCTGATGGGCTGCCGTCTATGGGGTCGCACAGAGTCAGATACAACTGAAGCGACTTAGCAGCAGCAGCAGCAAGTAGCAAGACCCATAATCCAAATAAGGCTCACTTCTAATGTTTCCACCAGCCAGCCAGCGAGGCCCCATCCCTACCGTTTCCCTTCCCACATAGTCCTCAACTCTCCCTTTCCATAGCCTCCAGAATGTCTGCTCACTGAAAGCTTTCAGGCCTCTCTCACTTTCACTGCTCAACAGCACTTGATACACTTCACCAATCCCCTGCTTGAAAATCTCTTGATGCCTGCCTGATGCTGGCAATACGACTCAATGCCTGCTTTCCTCCTCCATCTCTGAGGATACTTTCCAGGATACTTTCTCCCTGAACCTTGCATTCATTTAAAAAGCATTTATAAAACACTTGAGACATATCAATGGACAAAGCAAAAAAAATCTCTGCAGCAGGATGCTCACATCCTAGGGACCCGCTTTCCTCTTAAAGACTAATGCTTCTCAAGAGAGCCTCATTGCAACACATACATTCTCCTGGACGATCTATTGACTCTGCAGCTGGGTCTTGCATGCAGGTGACTTAGCAAACTGAGCTGCCTGGGCCTGATCTCTCTCAGCAGTGCTCATCCAGTACCTTCACCCACTAACCAGACATCTCTCCCTCCATATTCCTCCATCCAACTCTTTGAATCCCAAACTGAAGTCAAGCATATTCCTTTCCCTTTAGTCCCTACTTTGCTTCGTAGCTGCAACCTCTATCTAGCAGCTCAATTTCATTTATTCTACATTTATTGCATTCCCCCTCTCTCTCCCTTTTCTCCCTCCCTTGGTCTCAGCCCTCTCAATTTGATCACCAGCAACTATGGATTCCATCTTGTACATAAGCCCATCGCCCTTCCATTCTTGCCTATTTTCACTGCTGTTACTCAGACCTGCAACATCTCATGCTTAAGACACAAGAGAGCATGTCCTAGAAGCAGTGACCTTCTCGGTGGTGTCTGTGCCCACAAGAGGCCAATGACCACTAATGTCTCGCGAACGTGCTCATCTGGCTCCTTTCCTGCGTGAGGTCTTCTGTCCAGGACAGTCTGAATTGCTCAGCATGGCTATAGGAATCTCTCCAGCCTGGCCTGTGCCGCAGCTACGCATTCTACAAACTCACCCCCTTCTTTCCTGCCTTTGCTCTTTGCACATTCCAGAAATTCCTGGAACATTCTCTAAATGTCCTTTCCTTCATTCTGCTGACAAAATCAAGCTCATTTTCCAAGGACAAACTCAAAAGTTATGAGCAAAATGATTCCCCCAAATCCTCATTTCTTCCTTTGAGATTTTGCATCACTTTCTGTATGTTCTCTCTTACATCTTGGGTGACTGAGTATACGCTTACACATTGGTCACTTCCCCTTGTCCTGTGAGCTCAGGCATAGATCTTGCCTTAGTCATCCTTGTGTCTTTGGAACCTGGCCCATAGTAGGATTCAATACATGTCTGCAGCATGAATGAATGAATCAGCCACCATACAGGCCTTCGCTTTTATGCTGCTGGGGACTCCCCATATCTACAGTCCTCTGATTTTTATGACTTTACATAAAACGGATGTCACTATTTTAACAAATTGCTCTATATATTTATGCTTTAGGTCAATAAACTTGCAGACTTTCCAACTGAACCTAGAAACATAAGCACAAATAAGTACAAAATCATTGTAATATATGGCCAGCTCAGATAAACTAACCTAATTAATCTGCAAACATTATGTTCTCTTCCTTCATTAGAAATTTTATCAATTCATAAAGTGTGGCACTTCCTTGGTCCAGTGGTTAAGACTCCACACTCCCAGTGCAGGGGGCCAGGTTCCATCTTTGGTTGGGAATATTCCCACATGCCACATGGTGTGGCCCAACAAAAGAAAAAGAAAAAAGAAATCAACAACTGTGTATGTGTAACACACACATCTAAGTTCCCTCTCCCTACAGGGTCTGACTCTTTGTCTCTTTCCCTCTCTGTGTCTTTCGACACATATACACAAACATACATATACGCATACACATATAGTTTAAAATGAGAATCTGATCACTGGGACATAATACTATAATCTAGGATTTCCCCAGACTGTTAGGGTTTCCTCTTGAGAACAACCATCAGAAAAAAAAATGGCATCACAAAAGTACATGTCTACAGCCTATAAGCTCATTCTTTTATTTCTAGAACGCTTTCACTCCAGGACTTTGAATGACAATGGAACCAAGTGTCTCGGCCAAAAATGTGGAAAGATCAGAGTATAGGTTAAAAGTAGAGCACTGGACTGGGGATAATATTTGCAACATATGTAACAGAAAGGAAAGTACACTATCCAAGATACAGAAAGTGAAGTGAAATTTGCTCAGTCGTGTCTGACTCTTTGCAACACCATGGACTATACAGTCCACGGAATTCTCCAGACCAGAATACTGGAGTGGGTAGCCTTTCCCTTCTCCAGGGGATCTGCCCAACCCAGGGATCAAACCCAGGTTTCCCACCTTGTAGGCAGATTCTTTACCAGCTGAGCCACAAGGAAAGCCCAAGATATAGAAAGAATTCTTGCAGATCCCTAAAATAAATACCACAGCATAAAAAAAATCAAATAAAGGCTGTCAAGAAGCAATTAACAGACAAGGCAAGAAATGGAAAAGGCCAATACACATCCAATGACATACATAGCCTCACTAGTTATCAGAAAAATGCAAACTGAATTAATGACCATCTGACTGTTATGAAGAGAGAATACCCATTGCTGTTAAGTGTATGGATAAATAAACTCACACTCACTGTTGGTGGAATTTGTAAATTTTACAAGCCATTTTGAAGGCTCAAATTGTAGTGTCCATTAATTTAAAATGTACAAATCCTTTGACTCAATAATTCTTTGACCCAATAAAAGAATTTATTCCTAGGCTATACCTAAACTAATGCACAATAATATGTATTAACAACAAGGATAACGGTAGCATCATTTGTAATAACAATTGGAAATAACTCAAAGTACAGCCATAATGGAATTGGTTACATAAAGTATGGTCTACCCCTGCTTGGTATTGTATTATATACCAAGGAAATTCTATGTTTAAGTTGGAAAGAGTAAAGTAGATTTCCATGGATAGGCATGGAAATAGTTTCTAAGACAGGCTAGTAAGAGGAACAACAGAAAGTTGCAGAATAATATGTATAATGCAATCCCACTTTTTTTACTTAAAAAACTGTATACATCTAGAAGGATACATAAAAAATTGCAATTTTAAACAATATAGATAAACAGGGAGAAAGCACCATAGATTAGACATTCATGCACATCAAAGAAGGTACAAGAAGTAAGCAGTTACCAGAGGTCAGAAGAGGCGGGAGGTCAGGAGTTACAGTAGCAAGAGCTGGGGAACCCCAGAGTTCAAGGCAGGTGTAGACCAGGAGTCGAGGACAGACAGGAACCTCATTAGGAGAAACCAGCAACCAGAATCCTGTGAAGTGAACTTGACAGAAACTAATGCAAGTCCTCTGGACCATCTCATACCCCACTCTCCACTCTCCAAGCAGCAACTATCCCCAAGGCCACTGGCCTCACCAGCAGCAGCAAGGCAATTAGTTTAGTGCACCAAGTTGCAAGGGATGGGATAAGGTCAGGTGACAGGCAAAGCCAGATACTCACAACAACCACATACAAACACACGTGTGCACATTTTGATTATACAGTTACTAGTTCCAGATCATAAGGGAACTTGTGATGTGCTGCACAAGTTCTATTGGCCTTAGAAAGAATGTTACAAATGAGCAAGACTCGTATATAGCAATTCCCAAATACTATTCACAATTCTTTGAATCTAACCCCAAAGGGTTATTGTACCTGAGAGTAAGACAAGAACTTAAGATCTAATGCATATTTTTTCAACTACTATCTAATTACTCGAACACTACTTCTAATTCTGATATACACCCTTGATGCTCAAATGAGTGCCCTCCATTTTATGAAAAAGTACATGGCTTCCATGTTAATAAACACATCAGCCCCTTTCCTTATTTTTTCTCTTTTTTTTTTCATGTCTCTGTATTCTGGAAGAAAGCTTATAAAAGAAGAAGCAGTGGTCATTTAATGTTATCTTTGATCCCCTAGCCTTGTGCTTGACTACGATTTTCCTGTAATTTGGCTTGAGGGGCTTCTATTATGGCAGAACACACGATGTAGGGAGAGCATCTCCGGCATTTCAATAATTAAATCCTTTTAGGACCTTCCCTTACTGAATTCTGTTCTAAAGAAAATACAAAAAGTTCAAGCTACATACAGCAAGTACATATAAAACAATAATGCAAAGTATAGAGTACATAGCAACTGACAGTTTACAAAGTATTGTTAATTACACTGCATCTCTGATCCTCACAATAGCCCCCATGAGCTTTAGCAAGTAAATGTTTCTATTAAATTTTGTGCATGTCATTTTTATTATCTTTGAATCAATGATGAGCCAAATCATGGGTCTGGTGAGAGAGCCGGCTGACACCAGGGTCCAGGAGGACACGCAGCATCCCTCTGCTGACCAGAGGAAAACTCCCTAAATCAAGATCAAACCTCTCTGGGACAGCAACATCCACACCATCAATAAAATTTCATGTGGCAGCCTGTAATGGGAAATTGGCAGGTGTCTAAATCCTCAATCTGACCCTTATCTCCTGACCCTAAGAGGCATTGCCTCTTAGCTTCTATAAATTGGGCTTCATGCTACTTAAGGAAGACCAAAAGATTAACTAGTTAATCCCTATAAATCTCTTGGGAATTGAAAAGTGCCAAAAGAAAAAAAAATACATAACTTAAATAAGTAGCCTGAGATTTTGATTCATCTGTCACAGGAAGGTAATATTTTCTAGGGTTATGAGAAGCTCAGTACAGGTATTTTTCTGGGAGAGTGTAAGGGTAAAACTCAAGGAAACCTTCAGTATTAACACAGAGGAAAGAAGACCAAAGAGAAATATATTATACCTGAGACGATGTCACGAGACTCAGTATTGCTGGGTTTCACAGTTAATTAATAAAAATCAAACACCTACTGGGCACAGAGCCTTAAGCTGCTCTTAGCTGCTCTTAGCTTAATGAAAGATTCATTGAATTTTTTTAGTGCATTAAATTTTGGTCCATGACAGAGACAGGGCTTCTAAAGGTATGCCAAAATGGATGAAAAATTAATGTCAGAGAAATTGGAATGCATTCTGATTCTGCTTATCCTTTAACTGGGTTTAGAATAAGTGAAGGTTATTCAAATTCCCTTGAGAAAGCAAAGTGTTCTGAAACATCTAATATTTGGTCAAATAAGATTGAGATCAAAATTCAGTCCCAGTTCACATTATCACTGTTGGATACATCTGAGAAAACACAACAGGTCACACCACAGTGCAGAAATGAGGGGGAGAAGGCAGGTTATAGAAAGTCTAGTGAGCCTCAGGAGAACTCTTCTGCAAAAGGCCAAATCAGCAGTTTATTTCAAAAGAAAGTACTGCAATGTCAGAATTCATTTGAATAACTGAAAGTATAAAATTAACTAAACTCAAATTTGAAAACATGCCATTACATACTTGGAAATATCTCTTTAAAAAATGAAATAAACTTGGTGAACCAGGAGAAAGCAAAAGAAAAATGGTCTGTCTTATCACTTCTAAACACTGACCAACAAACTGAAATTTCTGAAGCAATATTTAGGTCTTATAGCATCATTTACAAAGGAAAAAATGAAAAAAGGAAGAATCAAAGACAGAAAGGAAGGGAGGAGGGCAAATTAATCCAGAAACCTTCCAAGTACTCATCTTTGTGAAAATTGTTGCAACAAATCTTATAAAACCTTAAGCAGTAACTCTAATGCTGTTCATTCCGTTATATAGAATACACTACAGAAAACTCTTATGGAAGCAAATTCTCCTAACAGTACTTAAAAAATCTTCAGTGAACAAGGGAGTGGGGAAGAGAGTATTACTGAGAAGGACACATTTTCCTAGTCTACTAATTCATTTCTTGAGACTGTGAATTAAATAAAAAGTTTCCGGAACATTTGCTATAACTTGGCCCAGAGCTGGTTCCAAGTGTCGGAAAAAAAGAAACACGTAAGTCCCTGGTCATGATCTATAGAGACTTGCAATCTGGTGTCAGGCAAATGCTGTACAAGTTGAGGATAATACAAGGCTGTCCCATGTTGCTGGAGAACTGGATATGCACAGATAAAAAGACAGAAAAGTGAGAAGGTTGGAGAAGTGGGGTCTGGGACCGATGTGTAGAACAAGAAAATGCAGGGCTAAGAAATGTGAATTTTATCCATTAAAGCTGGAGGAGAGTGACTGAGCAGGCATGTCATCTGAGATCTGTGCCTTGGAAGGATGGTAATAATGAACAGGCCAGAAAAGGGAAGCAGAGATGAGCCCAGAAACAGAAAGGGGCAGAGAGGAGGTTTAAAAAAAAAAAAAAGCAAAGCTGTAATACCAGTGAGAGTGAAACAAGGAGATGAGTTTCAGTCCAGTCTGAACAGAAGGAGGGAGACTTAAGTAGAGGGTGAAGAAAGATGTAAGAAACACTGTCCTTTTGCACTGAAAGATCCTGGGACATAATAATTCCAATCACAAGACTGAAGAGGTTTTCAGAAGATGATTTTAGCCCTTGTCACATTAAGGCTGCGATGACCACGAAGAAGCCCAGTGAAGACCGTCACCAGCAAAGTGAGGAAGAGTCATCTGGTGATAGGTTTCCAGGAGAGAAAGTCTAGTAAACACACAGGAGAGGGAAAACGGCCAAGAGGGCATTTCAAAGGCCGGAGGAGGGAGGGAGCTAGGGAAGAAATCAAGTTGGGGTTGAGAGTTAGCAGAACTCAGGGTCAGGGTGAGATAGAGAGGAGTTGATTTAAAGACAGGGTTGTGATGAGCAAGGGTGCAGGGCTGCAGAGACATGAAGGCAGGTGAAGAGCAAAGAATCATCACTGGTGTTGACCATTAAGATTTCCTTGGAAGAGTAACAGTGAAGTCAAGCCATAAGCTGCCATAAAGCAAACAAGTCCTGGCATAAGGGCAGCTCTGAGAGTATGTTAAAGTGAAGTAGCTCAGGCATGTCTGACTCTTTGCAATCCCATGGACTGTAGCCTACCAGGCTCCTCTGTCCATGGGATTTTCCAGGCAATAGTACTGGAGTGGATTGCCATTTCCTTCTCCAGGGGATCTTCCCAACCCAGGGATTGAACCCTGGTCTCCCGCATTGTAGACAGACGCTTTACCGTCTGAGCCACCAGGGAAGTGGCTCAGAGTATGTTACTAGGAGGTAAATGCATGGAGGCTGGATAGCAACGTGAAGGGAAAGGATTTTGGTCTTCTTTCATGTGTTTTACATACAAATAAAATAATAAACACTTGGGTGTTTAGTAAAAGAAACTAGAGTGTGTATCATGTCCAACTCTTTGTGACCCCACGAACTGTAGCACACCAGGCCCCAGGCTTCTCTGTCCATGGCATTCTCTAAGCAAGAATACTGGAGTGGGTTACCATTCCCTTCTCCAGAGGATCTTCCCGACTCATAGGGTGAGATAGAGAGGAGTTGATTTAAAGACAGGGTTGTGATGAGCAAGGGTGCAGGGCTGCAGAGACATGAAGGCAGGTGAAGAGCAAAGAATCATCACTGGTGTTGACCATTAAGATTTCCTTGGAAGAGTAACAGTGAAGTCAAGCCATAAGCTGCCATAAAGCAAACAAGTCCTGGCATAAGGGCAGCTCTGAGAGTATGTTAAAGTGAAGTAGCTCAGGCATGTCTGACTCTTTGCAATCCCATGGACTGTAGCCTACCAGGCTCCTCTGTCCATGGGATTTTCCAGGCAATAGTACTGGAGTGGATTGCCATTTCCTTCTCCAGGGGATCTTCCCAACCCAGGGATTGAACCCTGGTCTCCCGCACTGTAGACAGACGCTTTACCGTCTGAGCCACCAGGGAAGTGGCTCAGAGTATGTTACTAGGAGGTAAATGCATGGAGGCTGGATAGCAACGTGAAGGGAAAGGATTTTGGTCTTCTTTCATGTGTTTTACATACAAATAAAATAATAAACACTTGGGTGTTTAGTAAAAGAAACTAGAGTGTGTATCATGTCCAACTCTTTGTGACCCCACGAACTGTAGCACACCAGGCCCCAGGCTTCTCTGTCCATGGCATTCTCTAAGCAAGAATACTGGAGTGGGTTACCATTCCCTTCTCCAGAGGATCTTCCCGACTCAGGGATTGAATCCAGTCTCCCACACTGCAGGCAGATTCTTTACCATCTGAGCCACCAGGGAAGCACCCCCCAAAAAGAAATCAGAGAGGGGATTAAAGTCATAATAGAAAAGAGAAGACAGTCCATGGAGACGAAGGGACAAAACATTAAGGAATCCTTCACAATTAAATTCGAGTCATGGAAGCAAGGTGTCTAGCTGTGGCTCGGGCCTAGAGATACACAAGCCACCTGCTTCCGATAAGCTTTGGATCTTCCATTTACTAAGAGTTGCGAGAAGCAGGGAAAGCCTTCTGTTCTGGTCGTTGGTACAAGCACAGTTCATACCTTAGACTTGGCAGACAGAGAGGAGAAATGTGATGACAGAACTGAAGTCAGAGTTGGGGTGGAGACCAACTCATTCTAAATACCAGGACACCACTTACATTTCCAAAGTATTTGTCCAGCAACTCCACATACCGATGCACAATCTCTAGGGTCAAGAGCTCATTGTCCTGATTTTCTACTGCACAGCAAAAATATAAACTAGCATACCTTAAAAAGGAAAAAAAAAAAAGATAACGTAAAATAGGATGACACATTACACAACCTGACGATGGTTTTTTCCATGAATATGCAGTTACCTCTTCCTCTCTAGGCAGTCTCCCTGTTCACATTCAAGAGGGAAACATCATTCACCACATTCAATATCCTCCCAAAATGTAAAGCAGCATACAGAAAAAAACATGGTGGTGACTGATCATTTCTGTTCATTATGTGAAAGATCCTCAAGAAAACTGTACCTTGAGGTGCTGTGATCAGGAGACAGAGTCCTTTAATCAGGGTCTGTTCATGCTTCTTTGGATGGTGAATTGTCCTGTCTAAAGTCCAAACCCCTGACCATGGGGCCCAGGGGCCCACATTGCCCACCCTCTCATTTCACACTGTACCACAGTATATCCCGTCCTCAGCTTGTCAGGTCCTCCCTCCCATGTGTGTTTCTTCTGCCTAGAATACTCCTCCCCTCCCCATTCATGGGGCTCTATTCTACTTCTCCTGTAGCTCTGAGCGTGGATGCCCTTGCCTTCAGGAAATCTCTGTCCTCTTTGACTGCCCTGGATGCCTCTGCCATGCATTGCTGTGCCTCCCCTTCCCCCAAAGAGTGTCTAGCACCATTCACTCTGTATTTCATGGCCTGTCTCTCCCCCACTAGATCAGTGGCTTCCCAAAGGCAAGTACTGAGTCTGCCTTGTTCATTGTTGTTTATCCAGGAGCTGTAAACAGTAGCTGTTGAGAGAACTGCTGAAGTCTATTCTTCATGTAATAGTTTAAATCACAACTGAACCCAAAGTTGTAGAAACCAGCAGGCAGAGGGAAGCAAGTATTCCCTTTTGCCTTTCCATCCCTGGGATGCTTATTACTGTAAGGTGACTTCGCTTACATCTCTCATGCTGCTTGTATGAAAAGCTTTCACAGGGCCCAGCAGAAGAAGCTTTGCCCAGGCACTTCCTGGTAATTTATTCCATTAAATATAGCCTTCAATGTTACCCTTGTCTTTCCCCTTCTGATTTTGTAAACATCCCTTGTGATAGCCCTTCTAATGTGCATTTTGCTTCTGAAAGTTGCAGTATGATGTTAGATGCAGGGTCAGATCAGTTATGTTCTGATCCTGGCTTAGGCATCAGTTATCTGGGTCTTTATGGGCAAATAAATTTACCTCTCGGGGCCTCAGTTTCCTCGTCTAGAAATTAAGGTCCCTTTCTAGTATGGTCATGCCATGGCAACCAGGTGCAGCAATGAGAAGACATAAAGCCTTTAAAGTCAGAAAAAAAAAAAATCTGGATTTTTCTGCCAGTTACCACTCAATTATTGCAACTGGGGATTAACTAGATTAATTACTTAAATTCTCTGTAACTTCAGTTTCCTCATCTGCAAATGTGAATAACAAAGAGCTTCTCATCTTTCTACCACATTAACCTTTTTTTCTATAGCATGTTACTAACTGAAACTGTTTTGTTTACTTAATAGGTGAATAAGTTCCAAGAGACCAGGAATGCTGTCTTGTTCACTACTGCATCTACAGTCATTGGAACAGTGTTGCAAATATGCCCATAAGATGCCCATAACATATTCTTGAATGTATGCATACATTATCAACATGTAAATTATCTTAAATAAGTATCTAGAATCCATCCTGGTACATGGAAAACCATTCAATAAATGAGAGTTCTCTTCTGTTTAGTCTACTGGTATAAACATTTGCGCTTCAGCCTTTGAAGGTTACAGTAAATGATGGAATTGGTGCTGCAATCTAAAATGCTTAGGATTAAATAAACCAAACAGTAATGAGAAATTCAGTTCTCAAAAAGTTACTCACACCTTTTATAAACAAGTTTTAGCTCCTTCCAGTCAACAAAACTGCTTGTTCTCTGACCACGGGAGAGAATAATCTGAACAATTTCACGCGTGATCTTTTTCCTTTCCTTGTCAGGGAGAGTAGTGTACCATTTCTGCAGCCGTAATTTCCCTTGTCGACTGAAGAGCAATATGAAATGTATCTAGAACAAATAAAGGACAGAAAATAAACGGAATTTGGTCAAATAAATCATTCTACCATAGATATTAACATTAAGCAGCAGAGTTTTCAAAGGATTGTAAGTTGGAAAAGAGGAAAAATACTTACCAGCATGAAAACTATCCCATCTGGAAATGATATTTAACCCCAAAAGAACAAAGAAATGTATACAGTGCAAACAGAGCTTCTTTATACTACAGGAGAGAGATAGGTTCTCTTAATTCATTTTATGAGTCACACACTCATTATAGGGATACATCATCTCTCCATTTCTACCACCCCCCCAGTCCTTGCGACTACTGTTCTGCTCTCTGCTTCTATGAGTTTGGTGTTTCTAGATTCCACATATAAGTAATCCCATGCAGTATCTGTCTTTCTGTGCCTGGCTAATTTCACTTAACATGATGTCTTCTAGGTTCAGCCATGTTGCTACAAATTACAGGATTTTCTTCTTTTGCAAGGCAGAATAATATTCCATTGTATGTATATGTACATATGTATGCATATACACACCCCATACTTTCTTTACCCATTCATCTGACAATGGACACAGGTTGATTCCACATTTGGGCTACTGTCAACAATGCTGCAGTGAACATGGGGGTGCAGTTACCTCTTTGAGAAACTGATCACCTTTCCATTGCAAACATACCCAGATGTGGCATTTCCCTTGGAACTAGACCTAGAAGTACCATCATATGGTAGTGTTACTTTTAAATTTTTGAGGGACCTCCATACTATTTTTCATGATGGCTGTACCACGGACATTCCCCCCAGCTGTGTGCAAGGGCTCCCTTTTCTTCACACCCTCACCAACACTTCTCATCTCTTGTCATTTTGATAACAGCCATTCTAACAGGTATAAGGTGATAGCTCATTGTTCTTTTGACTGCCATTTCCCTAATGATTAGTGATACTGAGCATCTTTTCATATACCTGTTGGACATCTATATGTCTTCTTTGGAAGTATGTCTCTTCAGGTTCTTTGCCCATTTTTTAATTGGGTTATTTGTTCCTTGCTATTGACTTGTTTGAATTCCTTACAGATTTTGGGTATTAACCTCTTAACAGACGTATGACTTGTAAAGATTTTCTTTCATTCCATAAGTTGTCTTTTTACTCTGTTGTCTCATTTGCTGTGCAGAGGCTTTGCACAGAGTTTGATGCAATTACACTTGTCTATTTTTGCTTGTTGCCTATACATTTAGAGTCATATCCAAAATATCATTTGCCAAACCAATGTCAATGTCAAGAACTACTTTCTGTATGTTTTCTTCTAATAGTTTTACAGTTTAATAGTTTCAGGCCTTACATTTAAGACTTTAATCCATTCTAAGTTGGTTGTTGTATGTGAAGTGAGATAAGGGTCCAATTTCATTCTTCTGTATGTGGATGTTAGTTTTCCTAACCATTTATTAAAGAAACTGTCCTTTCTCCATTGGATGGTCTTGGCACCTTTCTCAAAGATCAAACTAAGTCTCAAATGTAAGTTCTTTGAGGATTACTTGGCTGAGACACGTAGAATCAAATTACCTTTGGCATCACAATAAATATTTAACGATTTAGATAGTGTTAACCACATTAGGGAGAAACCTGATTTTATTTTCAATTAAGTTTCAAAATGTGTATTTGAAATGCATGTTCCCATTTCAGTGAATTTTTAAAGTTTTAAATGAATAGAAGACACTATGATATGTAGAAACTTACTGTGGAACCTGGGGGGTATCAAAGATTAGTTTTTCAGAAATTTTCAGATGATCTGATCTTTGTTTTATAAGAGAGTAAGTTTTCTCAGTCTACAGTATGAAAAGATCAATTCCAGAATCATAATTTATTTTGTAATTTTTTTACAAAATAAAATTCATTATTGAGGCTAATTGTGTCATGGAGGGATTGATATATACTAGGAACCAAAATAATTAAAATTCTCAAACTTTAAAAATATTCAACTCTTTTTATTAAAGAGATTTAGCTCTGAATGCACAGCATATGTCATATGTCATACAAACTCAGCAGGTAGAGATATCTGAAGAACAAAAGAAACCATGCTCTTTCTTCAGGGTATCCCCTACCCTCAACTTATAGAATTTGAGATCTTCTTAATTAGTTATATTCTTTCTTAGAAAAAAAGCAAGACCTTATAACAAGGTCTTGAAAAACCAAGACATAGAAAATGAATAGAAAGCAAGTTATAAAGTCCTGCTCATCTAGCCATTTTAAGAAAAATCACTCTCAGTCTGGAATTTTAAGCATCTAGTTAGAACATAGCATTTTCTTAAACACCCATTTCACTATCAGTGCAGGCATAGATAATTCAATAATGAAACTACTACTACTTTCTAAGAATCATACTGAGAGAAAGATATTTTTAACTTCTAAGAAGAGACCATCATAAAAGTGACATTCTAAAAGTACAAAATTGAAGGGGAATAGAATAATAAAACTTCAGGATCTTGAGAACAAGGTTCAGCTTTGGATTATCACCAGTAGATAAGACTATTCAGTCCTATTTCAAGTGAATGGTCAGATCTTTGCTAGAGAAATGAAATTCACATATTTTCTGGGTGTTGACTTTGCATTTTCTGTCAGAACATTTTCTTCTTCCCATGTAACCTAAATTTCTTCTGTTACAATTTAAACCGATTTTCTCTGATTTTATCCACAGAGTACATTAAAAAACAATATATCACTATCCCTGATATAATAAGTAATTCTCCACATATTTGAAGACAGGCTTTAAAGTATATCTGGAGTCTTTTCCTTCCAGAAGAAATTACCCGGTTTCATGTCTTCTTATTGGTTCTATTACCAGATTTCAAAACTGTCAGTTACAATTCCTCCAGGACTACTTCACAGATAAATGTCATTTTTAATTTAAAGAGCTCAGATCAATGCCCAAAGTTCCAGTGAGAAGCTGGAATTTTTGCTGAGTTTTAATTGTGGATTACTTTCTAGTTCTCTTACAACCTTCTCTCAAGATCAGTGCCTGTCTTCTTAAATGCTTCAACAAGGTAGAAAATAAACAAAGAACTCTTTTTCATTCTAACAATGAATCCAAAGACAAATGATGATCAAGAACATAATACCCACATTCATGAAGTCATTTTAAATATAAAAATGTGTTTCAGATTCAAAAGAAGCAACAAATAGATTCAAGTTTAGCCAATCATTGCATTGATTAAGACAATGCTGAAAGATTTCATTCTCTCAGGTTCTGCTCTGAGGAACAAGTAGCTTGTGTTGTGGTGTCCGGTGTCTATTACATTTCAGTGTAACAGACAATGTAGCATGAGAAAAGTGGTGGCATGAATTGTAGTGACTCACAGGAGTTCTCTGCCTCTAGCAATTAATGTTATCCAATTTATCTGCTTAGTCATTCAAAGCATATTTGGATAATACGTTTCAAGAGATTAATCAAATACCATTTTTGATTAGCATTAGCTTAAAGAGTATGAAAGAAAAAAAGGCAATTGGAAAGGTATTTTTTTCCTAATATACACAGAGTCGACTTAAATGCCAACTCCAGAAATAACCCTAAATCCAATGCAGTGTGATGAGCAAAGCTGACTTCTTAACTGCTCTGGCCTCTGGTAGGCATCTGGCTTCATCAAGAACTCCCTCCCTCATTCAAGGTTAACCTGAGATGATCCGAGAGGAAATAACCACATTGGCAGCTAAATTAACTGTATTTCAGAGACCTTAAAGTATAGATTATTTATTCACTCAATGCATATTTACTGAGTACCTGCTATGTGCACCATGAACCTACAACATAAAACTTCTTTATCTTCTTTACCTTGAACAGCTTTTAATCATGACAGAGAGTCAAAAAAAAAAAAAAAAGGTAAACATATTAAACCACAGGCCTTTACATTCTCTGGTGGTAGTTGGTGGTTTACTCACTAAGTCATATCTAACTCTTGTGACCCCATGGACCGTATCCTACCAGCCTCCTCTGTCCATGGGATTCTCCAGGCAAGAATACTGGAGTGGGTAGCCAGTTCCTTCTCCAGGGGATCTTCCCAACAAAGGGGTCAAACCTGGGTCTCTTGCACTGCAGGTGGATTTCTTACAGACTGAGCTGCCAGGGAAGCCTTACCTCCTCTCCCAAAACGCCACTAAAAAGACAGTAGCAACGTTTCCTTAATGCATTAACCCTCAAAGGCCAGGAGAATGGCAGGGGATGTGATAGCAGCCAAGAGATTTCAACAATTCTTTGGAAGATGGAAGGAGACAGAAGACTGATAACTAACTTGGCAAATTAAGGAAAATTGTAGCTTAGAGAGGTAGATTCCAAAGAGGAAACCAGAGAAAGCCTGAGAGCAGCACTCGGGGTACCATGGCCCCCTAAAGTTCCAAAAACAGGGACACTGGCTAAAGGTCTACCTACAAGGTGGTTGGCATGGACAACCTATGGCATTCCTGGGGGATTACAGTTAAGTGAGAACACTCATGCATGTGCACACACACAGTGCACACACATACACTCCACAGTAAGTTGCCAGCTACTTTACTCAAGGCTACAGAAATTATGTGGAGTCCAGGCAGCTGGGGCTTCTCTTGGCTCAGCTTCCTCTGGCCCCCAGTCAGTAACTGGAAGCAAGCAGTTGGCAATGCCAACAAGGCTTGGCTTACTCAACCTGAGAAGCTCAAATTTGTGCAAAGCCATTTTTCTTCCCTGGTGGCCAAGTGGTCAAGAATCTGCCTGCCAATGGAGAAAATGCAGGTTAAATTCCTGGGTCAGGAAGATCCTCCACTCCAGAATTCTTGCCTGAAAAACTCCATAAACAGAAGAGTCTGGCAGGCTCCATGGGGTCACGAAGAGTTGGATACAACTGAGCACACGTATGCATACACACACGCACACACACAAACACTTCTTCTTTACTTAAGGCTTATGTTACCTCTCAGGGGACTTACACAAGTAATCCACATCCACAAAAAGAAATATTTACAGACATCTGTAACCCTCCTGGATCTTAAACATAATTCAGAGCTGCAAAGCTATATATGCATCTTCACCAAGTAGAAACATGTTCCTCGCCTCTACCACCAAATTCTGATATAAAAAAGCTCATCTATTAATTAGGAAATTGAATGATTCCTCCCTGAAGACACTAAATGTGAAAAGATCTCTAGGTACTAACAACAGAGCCTCCCAGGCCACCTGACTATGCTGCCAGAACTGTCTATTAGAATACTGGAGTGGGTAGCCAGTTCCTTCTCCAGGGGATCTTCCCAACAAAGGGGTCAAACCTGGGTCTCTTGCACTGCAGGTGGATTTCTTACAGACTGAGCTGCCAGGGAAGCCTTACCTCCTCTCCCAAAACGCCACTAAAAAGACAGTAGCAACGTTTCCTTAATGCATTAACCCTCAAAGGCCAGGAGAATGGCAGGGGATGTGATAGCAGCCAAGAGATTTCAACAATTCTTTGGAAGATGGAAGGAGACAGAAGACTGATAACTAACTTGGCAAATTAAGGAAAATTGTAGCTTAGAGAGGTAGATTCCAAAGAGGAAACCAGAGAAAGCCTGAGAGCAGCACTCGGGGTACCATGGCCCCCTAAAGTTCCAAAAACAGGGACACTGGCTAAAGGTCTACCTACAAGGTGGTTGGCATGGACAACCTATGGCATTCCTGGGGGATTACAGTTAAGTGAGAACACTCATGCATGTGCACACACACAGTGCACACACATACACTCCACAGTAAGTTGCCAGCTACTTTACTCAAGGCTACAGAAATTATGTGGAGTCCAGGCAGCTGGGGCTTCTCTTGGCTCAGCTTCCTCTGGCCCCCAGTCAGTAACTGGAAGCAAGCAGTTGGCAATGCCAACAAGGCTTGGCTTACTCAACCTGAGAAGCTCAAATTTGTGCAAAGCCATTTTTCTTCCCTGGTGGCCAAGTGGTCAAGAATCTGCCTGCCAATGGAGAAAATGCAGGTTAAATTCCTGGGTCAGGAAGATCCTCCACTCCAGAATTCTTGCCTGAAAAACTCCATAAACAGAAGAGTCTGGCAGGCTCCATGGGGTCACGAAGAGTTGGATACAACTGAGCACACGTATGCATACACACACGCACACACACAAACACTTCTTCTTTACTTAAGGCTTATGTTACCTCTCAGGGGACTTACACAAGTAATCCACATCCACAAAAAGAAATATTTACAGACATCTGTAACCCTCCTGGATCTTAAACATAATTCAGAGCTGCAAAGCTATATATGCATCTTCACCAAGTGAGAAACATGTTCCTCGCCTCTACCACCAAATTCTGATATAAAAAAGCTCATCTATTAATTAGGAAATTGAATGATTCCTCCCTGAAGACACTAAATGTGAAAAGATCTCTAGGTACTAACAACAGAGCCTCCCAGGCCACCTGACTATGCTGCCAGAACTGTCTATTAGCATCTTAGCACCCACTTTTAAATATGGGTAGAGGCCAAGGATTACCTGACATCTGAGAATAGTCTCTAATGTCAAAGAAAGAGACTGAAAAGAACAAATAGGAAAAAAAAAAAAAAGCGAGTAGTGGCTACAGTAAGAAAGCAGGGGGCAGGACAAACTGTTACACACACACAAACATGAGTATGCTCAGACAGTTCAGAGAAGATGGAGTTCCCACATCAGTAAAATAAAAGCAGGGTTCTGGATTCCTCCATAGAGACAAGAAAAAAACTCTCGTGAGTTAAAATGTACAAAAACCAAAATAAAGCCAAAGGACTCTCTGAGAAATGAGAACAGAAAAACAGAAGGAAAATTAGAGGAAAAGATAATACTATTGAGGAATCAACCCAGAAGGTGCAAAATTCAGAGAGCTAAGACAGAGATAATGGAAGAAAATCTCAAAGAAAGAATTCAAAAGATGTCCTAGGTCTAACAAGATGAGATATCATATTAGATAGGCTCATTATGTGCCCAGCACAAAGAATTTTAAAAGGACATTGCATGAAAGAACTCTTATGATAAGGAGAATACCTTAAGAGATTCCAGGAGGACAAAAAGTTCACACTCAACAGATCAGCAATCAAAAGAGCATAGGACTCCTCATCTGCAGCTTTTGGAAGACTAGATGTCTACACCCAAGCAAATTATCAACTCAGTGAAAGAGAGGAAGAGACCTTTGAATTTTCACCCTTGCATAGACTAAAAATGAAGAGAAAAATAAAAAAGAAATTTGCATCCAGCTTCCCTGGTGGCTCAGTGGTAAAGAAATCTGCCTACCAATGCAGGAGATACAGTTTCCATCCTTGGGTAGGGAAGATTCCCTGAAGAAGGAAATGGCAACTCACTAACAGTATCTTTTCCTGGGAAACCTCATGGACAGAGGAACCTGGCAGGCTACAGTCCATGGAGTTGCAAGAGAGTCAAACACAACTGAGCAACTCAACAACAACAAATCTCTTCCTCAGGAAGCCACTGGAAGATGTCTCTCAGCAAAGTGTAGGAGAGAGTTAGATATGGTTACCTAGAGTACGGCTTCCCAGGTGGCACAGTGGTAAAGAGCCTGCCTGCCAGTGCAGGACCCATAAGAGACACAGGTTTGATCCCTGAGTCTGGAAGATCCCCTGGAATAGGGCATGGCAACTCACTCCAGTATTCTGGCAGGCATCAGAAGATGAGATGGCTGGATGGCATCACTGATACAATGGACGTGAACTTGGGCAAACTCCGGGAGATGGTGAGGGACAGGGAAGCCTGGAGTGCTGCAGTCCATGAGGCCAGAAAGAGTCGGACATGGACTGAACAACAAGAACCTAGAGTACAGGGAACCCACACCAAAATGGTGGTGAAAGGAAAGACCAGAACGACAGCCACATACCAGATCAAGAAAGCAACCATTTCGGATGGAAGTGGTGGAGGCTGGAGGAAGAGGTGGGGAAGGGAGTGATAGAATTTATAGATCATTTCATTCCTTTTTATAGTTGGAAAAAATTATTGATAGTCATCTGAAAGATCTGTCAGATGACTGGGGGGGGGGGAATTATGATAGCTATATAGAAAACCAGACAGTAGAAAAAATACTTACCAACTTCAGAAAAAGAAATGATACAAGCGAGAAATCATAATCTTAGTTCTTAAAACTATTTTGGGAAAAACAGAAATGAGGAAGTATGCGTGTGAGTAGAAGAGAAAGCACATGCTCATTACCGTTAGTCAGGAGATAACATAAAGAATTATGAGTAGGAAACTGCCAGCATAAGCATATTATTTAGAAATATAGATGGAAATACCCAAAGTGCTTGGTTGCTCAGTCGTGTCTCTGTAATGAGTGGACCGTCACCAAAGGAAAGGCTGCAATTATTGAAACTAATTGCCTCTAGGAGAAGAACATAGTAAAGAAGAAGAGTTGCTGGGTTTCATTATAAAGTAGATGGACCCAAGTAAATGTTTTAAAATATGAACATATTTATATCTAAAACTTTTAATGGAATTAAAAACCAATAAATAAGGGATGATAGATTACCTATATTTAACAGTGACATTAAAAACATATTCCGAGCTATCTTCCCCTCTCCCAGTATTAAACTCTAAGCTTGAAGGGAAAAATCCATAAATACATTAACTGTTCTAAGCTATCATCTATGAGCTCTCATTTGATTTTATCCGATGCAGTTTTATTTTTCAACCTCATGAGTAAGAGTGCCATTAGTTTACTAGCTTCCAGGTGAAATACTATATTTTATGTCCTGATTTTACTTCAAGCACATAACATTTGACCAGAATTCTACTCTTCCTAATACAACTTTTTAACATATTTTTTATATTTATTTTGGGCTTGCCTTGGGTCTTGGCTGCAGGGGCTCACAGGCTCTAGTTGTGGTACATGGGTTTAGATGCTCCACAGCATGCGCAGTCTTCCAGGACCAGGGATCGAACCCACATCCCCTGCATTTGAAGGTAGATTCTTAACCACCAAACCACCAAGGAAGTCCTTCTAATATAATTTTTAAAAAGAGAGGACAGATGAAAGTTTTTGGAGATTCTGTGCTATTCTTCATGTACTAACAATTCCCTATACACACACACACCTCACCCCAAGCTTTTCCCTGTGGAGCAAAGATGTTCTCCTCTGAAGCTTCTTTTCATACTACCGGTTTCTCAGTTCTCTTATCATTTTGCATTTTGCTTCCTGAATGATGTTTAACTCCACATTTTGCTCATTACAAGGACTCAGTAAATACAGGCAGAACTGTTGAATTTTGCAAAATGGCAACTAGCTCTGTCTTAATATTCTGAGTAGGGAACTGAGTTTTCTATGAGGGTTGGAGAACACTGTGGTATGGGGTTTTGTTGAGCATCATGAGCTTGAAATTGGGATTATATTTCTCCAGATTCAGTAGAGTCAACTATTGCTTGTTTTTTGCCCAATCTTCTGGCCGCTTATCCTGACCAATTTAATAGTTCTCTGGCCAGAAGAGTTTAATAGCATTTATACACTGCAAGGAGATCCAACCAGTCCATTCTGAAGGAGATAAGCCCTGGGATTTATTTGGAAAGAATGATGCTAAAGCTGAAACTCCAGTACTTTGGCCACCTCATGTGAAGAGTTGACTCATTCGAAAAGACTTTTATGCTGGGAGGGACTGGGGGCAGGAGGAGAAGGGGACAACAGAAGATGAGATGGCTGGATGGCATCACTGACTCGATGGACATGAATCTGAGTGAACTCTGGGAGTTGGTGATGAACAGGGAGGCCTGGCATGCTACGACTCATGGGGTCGCAAAGAGCTAGACACGACTGAGCAACTGAACTGAACTGAATTGATACACCAAGAGCTCCAGTTGCTCTGTTCTCTCTGCTAGGTCAGTTACACAAATGTTACACATGACTGGTCTGGGCATTCTTTTCTTCAGGGCCCCACTTTATATCTGCAAGTAAGAATGATCCCTTTAACAATATGCCTGGAGACTCCTGGTGGCCAGTGGTTGAGAATCTGCCTTCTGCCACAGTAGACATGGGTTCAATCTCTAGACAGGGAGCTAAGATCCCACCTGCCATGGAGTAACTAAGCCCAACTGCAACTACTGAGCCATGCTCTGGAGCCTGCAGGCCACAACTAGAGAGTCCATGAGCCATAACGTAAGATTCCACGTGAGGCAAAGAAGATTATGCATGCCGCAACTAAGACTTGATGAGGCCCAATAAATTAAAACAAAGCAACTAGCCCAACTTCCTTCCTCTAAGCCTTCTCTAAATACGACAAGACCAACCCCCCAGGACTGCTGCCTCTCAGGCATCTCCCTTTGGTCTATTGAAGGGGTTTCCAGAAAACAGAAAGATAGACTATCCACTACTTCTTCATCAGCCTCATTTACTCACTTTCTCATTGAGCTCCATTTCTCTCTTCCACAACTTAAGCTGCCTTCTTGGTAAAAAGGTAAAGCAAATTACCAGTGATCTACCTTGGCTGGATGAAGCACAAGCTGGAATCAAGATTGCTGGGAGAAACATTAATAACCTCAGATATACAGATGACACACTCTTAGGCAGAAAGTGAAGAACTAAAGAGCTTCTTAATGAAAGTGAAAGAGGAGAGTGAAACAGTTGGCTTAAAACTCAACATTCAGAAAACTAAGATCATGGCATCTTGTCCCATCACTTCATGGCAAATAGATGGGGAAACAATGGAAATAGTGGCAGACTTTATTTTGAGGGGGCTCTAAAATCACTGCAGATAGTGACTGCAGCCATGAAATTAAAAGACGCTTACTCCTTGAAAGGAAAGTTATGACCAACCTAGACAGCATATTAAAACGCAGAGACATTACTTTGCCAACAAAGGTCTGTCTAGTCATGGCTATGGTTTTTCCAGTAGTCATGTATGGATGTGAGAGCTGGACTATAAAGAAAGCTGAATGTTGAAGAACTGATGCCTTTGAACTGTGGTATTGGAGAAGACTCTTGAGAGTTCTTTGACTGCAAGGAGACACCACCAATCCATCCTAAAGGAAATAAGTCCTAAATATTCATTGGAAAGATTGATGTTGAAGCTAGAACTCCAGTACTGTGGCCATCTGATGGGAAGAGCTGACTCATTTGAAAAGACCTTGATGCTGGGAAAGATTGAAGGTGGGAGGAGGAGGGAACGACCGAGGATGAGATGGCTGGATGACATCACCGACTCAATGGACATGAGTTTGAGTAAACTCCGGGAGTTTGTGATGGACAGGGAAGCCTCTGGGGATGACAGAGGTTGAGATGGCTGGATGGCATCACCAACTCAATGGATATGAGTTTGATTAAACTCCAGGAGTTGGTGATGGACACGACTGAGCAACTGAACTGAACTGATCTACCTTTATTTTACCAGCACACTCCAAGAAATAAGAAGATGTGTCAGACCAAAGTTTCCCAGAAGTCAGTTACCCATGTTTTTAGGACAAAGGTTCATTGACAACTAGCCAGTTTTCTAACTTAGTGACCCTTTGAAACTAACTAGTTGCATGCTGGAAGTGGTTTGTTTCTTTGTCTGGGCCATGTCACAGAACTTGCAAGATCTTAGTTACCTGACCAGGGATCAAAGCCCCGCTATCCATGAAAGTACCAAATCATAACCACTGGACCACCAGGGTATTCTCTGGAAATTTAAATTTTATAGTTTTATCAAACTCATTATATGCCATCTAGTCAAAATTGTGTTACCTCAACCGTTGTTTCAGACTTGATCCAGGACGTGCTGTGCATGTACCACGGTGTGTATGTGCTGTCGCTCAGTCATGTCTGACTCTTTGCGACCCCGTGGTATGCTGTAGCTCCTCTGTCCTCTGGGATTTTCCAGGCAAGAATACTGGAATGGGTTTTTCATTTTCTTTTAGGGGATCTTCCTGACCCAGGGGTCAAACTCATGTCTTCTGCATTGGCAGGTGGATTCTTTAGCACTGAGGCACCAGAGAAGCCCACATTTACCACTAGGTCAACTCTCACAACCGGTAGTAATGTACAGATGTGAGAGCTGGACCATAAAGAAGGCTGAGTGCCAAAACATTGGTGCTTTTGAACTGTGGTGCCAGGGGAGACTCTTGAGAGTCCCTTGAACAGCAAGATATCAAACCAGCCAGTCCTAAAGGAAATCAACCCTGAATATTCATTGGAAGGACTGATACTGAAGCTGAAGCTCCAATACTTTGGCCACCTGATGTGGAAGCTGATTCACTGGAAAAGATCCTGATGCTGGGAAAGACTGAGGGCAAGGGGAGAAGGGGGTGACAGAGGATGGGATGGTGGGATGGCATCACTGAGTCAGTAGACATGAGTTTGAGCAAACTCTGGGAGATAGAGAGGGATGGGGAAGCTTGTTGTGCCTCAGTCCACGGGATCACAAAGAGTCAGACACGACTTAGTGACTCAACAACACAACTCAAGTTAGACTCAGGACACAAGGAGCATTTGTCACTAGGCCAGGTCACAGCCTTGGCCAGGGCCAGGGGCAGTAGAGCAGGTTGTTGTTAAGTGGGAAGATTCTGCTGATAGGCAGCTTGAGAATTTGTATTTGCATCCTGGTTCCATCATTTGTAAAAGCTACCTGACCTCTCTGTTTCTCAGTTTCTTCATCTATGAACCAGGGATGACAACAGTAAATGACATCAGTAGTGTTAGAGGATACTATCTTTTAGTGAGGAGGTTAGCACAGAGTAAGCTCTCAGTAAGTACTTGCTATGGCTAAGGAATCATGGGGAGTCAGCCCCATCCATTTACAGTCCCATGTATCTTCCCTGCGGCAAGCAAAAAACTCCCCACTTCTGCCTTTGGAATCACTCCACATCTCCTCCATCACTTTTCCCACGTTCTGATGGAAAGTGTCTATGAAGTCATTCCATAGGTACCCAGAAAGGCAGTCTGCTGTTTCTTTGCATAATATTAACTAATGGATAACTTGCTATCTTGCCTTCTCAATCACCCAGTCTCATTGATTGCCTTCCTAATGCTTAAACAATGAATTTCTTCCACAGACAGCCCAAACGTGTAAATAAGTTCTTTAGAGTCCCTTTCTTCCTTTTGATACCTGACCAGTGGTGAGATCATGTATTTATGAATTCTCTCCAAGTTCCTTGTAAGGTGTTTACTTTGGGGTTCCTCATTTTTTCACTTGTGTGTACATGTGGCTACAGTTTCTTTTCCTATAGTTGAGTAAGAGCAAGTCACGCTTTCACCTTCCCTCCTGACTCTTTGCTTGAACCACATCACTTGTCTCTGGTGGGTCACACTCATTGTTTAACCACCAGTTTCTCTTTCATGGGGGAAATCGAGGACAGGTATGGCACTGAATCAGCCACCAGCTCTCCTCTCTGGGCCTCATCTCTTCATCTAAGAAACAGGAGAGCTGGGTCAGGTATCCAAATACCTTTCATGGGCTGGGCAGAGACAGGCAACATTTTCAACAAGGGTGAAGGTTCAGTGTAACAAACAGGAGCATGAAGACACAAAGTCAAACTGGAAATCACAAGTTCCAACTGAAGGGACAGCTTCAACTCAACCATAGTAAGATTTTCCCAAGAAAAACATTCAGCCCGTATTGCCAGGTCTTCAATTTTCTTTTCCCCAAAAGAAGCCTGAAACCTGGATGATTATGTGAAATACTGGGATTATTTTAATATTGGTAATTAACAGGGATGACAACAAAACCCTGTGTAAGTCAAACAAAGCACATTGTGAGTGGCTGTGGCCATGAGCTGCACTGGGCTGCAGGCCTCATTTGAAACTGCTGAATTAGGTGACAGTTGAAGCCCCTCATTTTGTGAACGCCATTTACAGCTTTATTGCACTCAACATGCATGGTCAGTCACTCAGTCATATCCTAGTCTTTGTAACCCCACGGACTGTAGCCCACCAGCTCCTCTGTCCGTAGGATTTCCCAGGCAGGAACACTGGGATGCGTTGCCATTTCCTTTTCCAGGGGATCTTCCCAATGCAGGGATCAAACCTGAGTCTCCTGTGGCTCCTGCATTGGCAGGCAGGTTTGTTACCACTGAGCCACCTGAGAAGCCCATGGCACTCAGCTGATGTCCCCCTTTTTTGTGGTTTTGGAATTTGTTGGAGGAAGTAGACCTCGGACCTCAGAGCCGGGCTTCCACCTTTCAGCCTAATATTACTGTTGAAACTATTCTCAGATCAGTGCTTACTCACCAAATTTTTGAACATTTTTGCCCTCAAGATTTCCAGCTCAGGTTTCTGTTTCTACAAATACAGGAAGAGAAAAAGTGTATATAGAGAAGCAAAATCTATACAACCTCATTTTGGGCTTATTATGTCAACCTTCTTCCTGAGATAAAATGTTGAAAAGCTGCTACACTGGCCAGTGTGTTTCAAATCCTTTCTCAGTTCTTGCACACCATCTGGTGGTGGAACTATCTATTTATAACAAGTGAAATGTTCAGTGAAAAAGGAAAATTAGGCGAATTGGGTGAAGAGGAAAGAGGAAGAGGAGAGGAAGAGGAATGGTAAGAGAAAAAAAAAAAGAAGGAAATAAGATGGGAAAAAAAATAGTCATGAGTAATCCACATAGTAAAAGTTCAACTGCTGAAAATCAGCTAGCAGTCATTTATGTAAAGCTTTAAAGATGCTCCTAAAATTGTCTGTTATGACTTAGAAAAGGAACTTATGGTTGCTGGGGGGAAAGGATAGTTAAGGACTTTGGAAAGGTCATGTACACGTTGCTATATTTAAAACAGATAACCAACAAGGACCTATTGTATAGTACATGGAATTCTGCTCAATGTTATGTGGCAGCCTGGACGGGAGGGGAGTTTGGGGGAGAACGGATACATGGATATGTGTGGCTGAGTCCCTTTGCTGTTCACTGAAACTATCACAACATTGTTAGTAGGCTATACCCCAAAACAAAATAGTTTTGTGTTAGAAATAAATACATAAAATTGTTACCCATCCACCTGCATCACACAATACTGTTTACGAGGAAAGGAGGATGGAGAGATGGATAGCTATATGAAAAGGATAGGACAAGCAGCCAGTGAGGGGCTGGATTTACCTCACCCTGAGATTCATATGCTGAAGTCCTCACTCCAGTACCACAGAATGGGACCTTGGTCACTGAAGATGTAGCAGTAAGTTCAGATCATATGAGAGCAGGGTGGGCCCCTAACGTATCAATATGATAGGTTTCATTATAAAAAAGGGAAACTGGGAGACTTCCACGACAGTAAAGTGGTTAAGGCTCTGCGCTTCCACTGCAATGGGCTTGGGTTTGATCCCTGGTCAGGAAGGTAAGATCCCACATGCCACACCACATGGCCAAAATATAATAATAATAAAGGGAAATTCGGACAAGACGTGCATGAGGAAAGAACAGTGTGTGAAGATAAAGGCAGAGAGTGAGGCGATGCAGCAGAGGCCAAGGAACACAGAAGCTTGGCGGCAAAGCAGCAGGAGCTGGGAGAGAAGGCCCAGTGTCTCAGAATCCCCAGGAGCAACCAGCCCTCCTGAAACCTTGACTTTGTACTTCCAGCCTCCAAAACTGAAACTATCCGTTTCTATCACTTAAGACACTCAGTGTGTGGTACTTTCTACCAATAGCCGTAGTGCAAAACTTGTCTCTGGCTTTTAATTTTATGCCTTTAAAGAAAAAAATCTCAAAATCACCACCATTGTTTTCCACGTCAGTTACAATTCAAAATCATAAAACCAAGTTGTCTATATTCCAGAGATAAAGTCAGCAGATTCCAATCAGCTTAGCAAATATTTATTCAGTGTCTATTCCAGTGAGGTATTTAAAATGAAACCACCACTCATTCCTAGACTCACAAAATGACATTAGGAAGTAATGTAGTAACATTAGGAAGGATAACAGAGGTTATTTGGTACAAATCTCATTTTAACACAGATTGCCAGTGACTGGACCCTCAGATGCATAGTTAAGAAGAAGCAGAGTTAAAACCACCTCCTCAGCCCAAGGCTCTTTGCACTTGGCACCTTAAAACCACTTTTATCCAGCAAAGCTAAAACTACTACTTTTTTTTATTTCACTTATGTATAGATGACAGTAAAATCTTATGCTAATGCCAGAGACCCACTTATAATGACCAATGTGTTGAAAAACGTGCCAACACCACACTAAGCACAGCACATCCCCTCATTTAGCCTTCATTAAAACTGTAAGATGTAGATACGATTATTACCTTCACTCAATTGATAAGAAAACTAAGGTCCAACAGATTGATGTACTTTGCTCTGGGTTAAGCAGCAGGAAGGTTCCAAAGTCGGGTTTTCATTCTAGAGCCCACTTTTTTTAAGTAAAAAAATTTATTGGTATAAAGATTTTTACAGTAGTTTTATTTTTTAAGATGGTATCTATGTAATATAGACATATTCCTTTCTTGAGTCTATCTCTCTATATCCATCTTTGCTTCTATTATGTGGATATATATTATATCTCTGATATCCACTTTTTAAATTGCTCTGCAACATCATCCCACAAGAAGACAGCAAAGATACAAACACTGGCACCAGTGAGACTGGATCTGCCCACTTTCGAAGTCAATATGATGTCGACCATCTTTGTAACTAGAAGGTAGACCCTGAAGCTCTCCCCGCCCTATCTGACACCAAAAGCTTCTGTAACAAATGTTTTTTCTTTGTGTCTGTGTGTTTGTGCTCAGTCCTGTCTGACTCTCACCAGGTTCCTCTGTCTGTGGAATTTTCCTGGCAAGAATACTGGAGTGGTTGCACTTCCTACTCCAGGGGAACGTCTCAACCCAGGGATCGAACTCCTGCCTCTTTCATGTTGCACTGGCAGGCAAATTCTTTACCACTAAAACCACCTGTGACACTACTTTTTTTTATTTTTTCTGGAACAATTTTTAAAATCAGCAGGTAAGGTCAAAAGGCCTGTACTTATAGAAATTAAAATAAGAGAAATAAACATTCAACCGAAGATAATAATGCCTTTAGCACTAAGTCACTCTGAGTCACTCACTACAACTAAACATATGGATTAAGAGAAGTTTATTACACTGGAAGCTTCTCGCTAGCAGAAAAAGATCATCTGAACCCATCTATGCAGTTAGCTTAGATCAAACATGGGCCCTTATCACTTCTCCTATAAATGGGGAACAGTGAGGAACTTGAACTTGGAAAAGACTCCCTTAGAGCTCTATCAAGGGTCTACAACATTACTGAGAGAAAAGGCCATTATTTCCTTTGAGGTGATAACTAAAACAGTGCCTGTATGGGCAAGGAAGTTCCTGTTTCTAACAGAAATAGGGTAAGAGGTAGAGAGAAGAATGTCAAGAAAGGAGAGGAAGAAGGTACAGCTGTGCCTGCTGGGCTTGTTTTCTGACTGAAAATACATAGAATTTTACCTTTCTTCCTTTCTCTCCTTTCTTCATGTATTCATTCAGCAAGTATTTCCTGAATATCTAGAAAAGCTATGACAAACCTAGACAGTATATTAAAAAGCAGAGATATCACTTTGCCAACAAGGGTCCGTATAGTCAAAGCTATGGTTTTTCCAGTACTGAGAGCTGGACCATAAAGGCTGAGCACTAAAAAATTGATGCTTTTCAACAGTGATGTTGGAGAAGACTCTTGAGAGCCCCCTGGACTATGAGGAGATCAAACCAGTCAATCTTAAAGGAAATCAACCCCAAATATTCATTTAATTTTAGCTAAAGCTCCAATACTTTTGGCCACCTGATGTGAAGGGCAGACTCATTGGAAAAGACTCTGAAGCTGGGCAAGATTCAGGGCAGGAGGATAAAAGGGTGACAGAGAATGAAATGGTTGGATGGCATCAACAACTCAGTGGACATGAGTTTGAAGAAACTCCAGGAGTAGGTGAAGGACAGGGAAGCCTAGCATGCTGCCCAAGTTGGACAGCAAGAGACCATTAGTTACATCCCTTGTGCTGCTTATCTATTTCTTTTAAAATTTTGGATTCACTTTAGAAGAGCATTTCAAAATAACTCAGGAAAAAATAATAATATTATGTGGATTGGGAGTATCTCAGAATTTTATAATAATGAACCACACCCCAATAATAAACCATGTAATCAGTGAGTGATGCTTATGTATGAGTGGGTGAAAGTCACTCAGTTGTATCTGACTCTTTGTGACCCCATGGACTGTATAGTCCATGGAATTCCCCAGGCCAGAATACAGGCCTTTCCCTTTTCCAGGGGATCTTCTCAGCCCAGGGATCAAACCCTGGTCTCCCACATTGCAAGCATATTCTTTACCAGCTGAGTCACAAGAGAAAGCCCAAGATTACCGGAGTGGGTAGCCTATCCCACGCTATAGGATCTTCCTGACCCAGGAATCGAACTGCAAGAGGATTCTTTACTTAATCAGTGAGTGATGCTTATGTATGAGTGGGTGAAAGTCACTCAGTTGTATCTGACTCTTTGTGACCCCATGGACTGTATAGTCCATGGAATTCCCCAGGCCAGAATACAGGCCTTTCCCTTTTCCAGGGGATCTTCTCAGCCCAGGGATCAAACCCTGGTCTCCCACATTGCAAGCATATTCTTTACCAGCTGAGTCACAAGAGAAAGCCCAAGATTACCGGAGTGGGTAGCCTATCCCACGCTATAGGATCTTCCTGACCCAGGAATCGAACTGCAAGAGGATTCTTTACCAACTGAGCTATCAGGGAAGCCCAGATGCTTATACAGATGGTCCCAATTAATTTTTTTTTGAAATTTTTATTTTGTATTGGGTATAGCTGATTAGCAATGCTGTGATAATTTCAGGTGAACAGTGAAGGGACTCAGCCATATATACACAAGTATCCACTCTCCTCTCCCATCCAGGCTGTAACCCAATTAACATTAACATGTAAAAAAAATAGTGATTTATTTTCTAGATTGTTTTAACCATTTCAAAGTTTTTAACATAAACAAATAAAAGTATTTTCTTATAAAACACAAAGTAAAACTTACTAATGGTCTTTTGCCTTTTTGATTCCCATTAATGAATCCTATTTTTTAAAAGCAATTTCTAAAATTATAAATTACATTCTTAGGCAAATGCAAACCAGTTAAGAAACAGTACCACTTACACAATTTTAGCCCCAAACCACACTAATCTCAAATGCAACAAAGGCAAACTGTTTTATTCGTTGAACCTCAGTGTCAGGTAAACTGTTGAGTACCATCAATAGTTTAGGTAAGAAGTATTTTTTCTGGAGTTTTGAGTCCTCTCCGCCATCACAGTTCTCAAAAACAACAAAACAAAAAATCTTTCTGCACACTACAGAATCCAGAAATATATTTGAACAACTAAGCATTTTTATAGATGAAATTGCAATAAATAAGCATTTATATCCTTGGCTATATAAATCAGTATAATCTTGAATCAAAGTAAAACAGTTTTCCAATTATTGCAATCTCTTAATTTTGTTAAAATCTAAACATTTCCATCAGTTAAAATTTCTATATCAGTTGATAGTTCAGACCAGCCATTTTCTATGACTGCTTGAATCCCATTTAGAGTAACTTTAAACTGCAATGATATTGTCAAATGCAAACAAACACATCTATCAGCAGTCAACTTTATTCTCTTTGTAAACCACTAGTTCTCAGTGAAGACAATCCACCCAAACTCCAAGATCTTCTATCTTTGAACAGGTCATAAATTCATTTACCAGTCTTCCTCTTTCAGAAAGTTAAACCTTTATTCAAAGCTAAATGCAACCAGTTATATGCTTTTTAATTTACATCCAAGAAGATCAAGAGGAAGCAAAATGGCATGCAAAAATTACAGACTGTGGTGCAAGTTTATAGTGTCACTAAATGTTACTGCGCAGAATTCCATATGTAAATGCTTTCACTTCATACGATAATTAATGAGTTCTGTCCTAAAAGCATGGCACCTAAGCATGAGGGTAAAGGTAATGGAATAGACTCAAGGAAAATGGTTCTTAAAAGTCCCAGAATGGCAGGTCACTGATTATCTTTGGTGTGAAAATTAATATCCAAAAAATAACTTAAGAATGAGTAAAATTTTCCTGACCTTTGAAAGGTGGAATGAACTGCACAAATGTGTAGTGTAAGTATGTCTATTCAAACTCAAGTAGAACGTTGAATTTTTTTCCCAAACTACCCTCCATCTTCCCTTTTCCATAGGCTGGACAATGGCCCTTTAACAACAACAACAACAACAACAACAACAAACAGTGTGTGATGCAAGCCAGGTAAAGCTAGATGCAGAGAATCTCCCAATTGATACCTAGGTCATGCTCCTAATTTAGGTCCCACCCATGACTGGCATGACAGAGTAGTCACTGGCTAGGCACACATTTGAAATCCAAATTAGTGGGTGCACACATCGAAATTAGTGGCTGCAGATCTATGCTGTCAATACAGAGATGAAACCACTAATTATCTCCACAATGTACTTTCAAGCCAGAGTGCCTGCTTGCCAGTACCATAATCACTTTTCCTCCAGTTTTCCAGGTTACTAATTCCAAACTAGTTCAGTTCAGCTCAGTCGCTCAGTCGTGTCCGACTCTTTGCAACTCCGTGAATCGCAGCACACAAGGCCTCCCTGTCCATCACCATCTCCCGGAGTTCACTCAGACTCACGTCCATTGAGTCCGTGATGCCATCCAGCCATCTCATCCTCGGTCGTTCCCTTTTCTTCCTGCCCCCAATCCCTCCCAGCATCAGAGTCTTTTCCAATGAGTCAACTCTTTACATGAGGTTGCCAAAGTATTGGAGTTTCAGCTTTAGCATCATTCCTTCCAAAGAAATCCCAGGGCTGATCTCATTCAGAATGGACTAGTTGGATCTCCTTGCAGTCCAAGTAACTCTCAAGAGTCTTCACCAACACCACAGTTCAAAAGCATCAATTCTTCAGTGCTCAGCCTTCTTCACAGTCCAACTCTCACATCCATACATGACCACAGGAAAAACCATAGCCTTGACTAGATGGACCTTAGTCGGCAAAGTAATGTCTCTGCTTTTGAATATGCTCTCTAGGTTGGTCATAACTTTTCTTCCAAGGAGTAAGCGTCTTCTAATTTCATGGCTGCAGTCACCATCCGCAGTGATTTTGGAGCCCCAAAATATAAAGTCTGACACTGTTTCCACTGTTTCCCCATCTATTTTCCATGAAGTGATGGGACCGGATGCCATGATCTTCGTTTTCTGAATGTTGAGCTTTAAGCCAACTTTTCACTCTCCTCCTTCACTTTCATCAAGAGGCTTTTTAGCTCCTCTTCACTTTCTGCTATAAGGGTAGTGTCATCTGCATATCAGAGGTTATTGATGTTTCTCCCGGCAATCTTGATTCCAGTGTCTGACACTGTTTCCACTATTTCCCCATCTATTTGCCATGAAGTGATGGGACCATATGCCATGATCTTTGTTTTCTGAATGTTGAGCTTTAAGCCAACTTTTTCACTGTCCTCTCACTTTCTCAACAGGTCTGTACTCCTACTAAGGCTCTGGGAGAATCTGTCTCCTCCTCATTCCAGTAATTGTCAGAATTTGATTCATTTGTGGTTGTAGGACTGAGGTTTTCATTTCCTTGCTAGCTGTCAGCTGATGGCTGTTACCAGTTTCTAGAGGCATTTGAATTTCTTAATTTATGGCTCCCTTCCTTCATCTTCAGACTCAACAAATCACATCTTACTGATGCTTCTTCCATCGTCATCACATCTCTCTCTGACCTACCACAGCAGGAAAAGTTCTGTGCTTTTAAGGACCCATGTGATGATGAGGTTGGACTCATCTGGATAATCAGTCTAGGATACTCTCAACTCATGATCATTAAGCTTCATCACACAGTCCCTTTCCCTGTAAAAAGAGATATTCACAGGTTCTGGGATGGGGCATGAACACCTTCAAGGTTATTATTCTGCCAGTCACACCAGACAAGAAGGCAAGGTTAAGCATCAAAGTCAGTAGTGAGTCTAACATGCTTCTTCCTCTTTGACATGAGAGCTGACCTGGGTTTTCTTGATATTTACAGCAAGAGAGGAGTACCCACTCATGGCAGGACCCAGGAGAGTACTTGCCATTCATCTCACTGTCTGTCGATTCTACTATCATCCCCTTATAGACAGGTCCTCCAGAAGGGCCATTATTGCCCAAGATCACATTGAGAATCCGGTGGAGCTAGGATTGGAGCCCACATTCTTCTAAGCCACATCTCTTAGCCTGAGCTCCAGACTGGGGATGGGGGAAGAAGCAGAGGTTTCCAGAACACCTGTTGTGCATTGAGTATCATCCTAGGCACTCATATCAGTTATTCATTTAATCCCTGCAGAAAGCTGGGAATCAGGAACTATCTTCTCTATTTTGCAAATAGAGCAACCAAGGTATGAATGGGTGGCTTAGGGTTCCAGGGCTCACCATCCTCCTTGGAGCTCAGGACTCGGCCTGGGGTTGGTGACTACACAGCACGTGCTCTTGCTGCTGTGTTGCCCTGCAGAGCACATGCTGCCCCTGGCCTGGGTCTCTGTGGGAACTGAGCCATCTCCCACGCTCACTGTGATTCCCCTTCTTCTTTGTTACTAAGAGACTTGACAGATGGCCGAAGTGTCATGTGTAGAATATTATCCAGGTTCGTCCCTAATTTGTTGGCTCTTCTAAACTGTGAACTCTGCTAAAGAACTGGCTCTGTCAGCAGTAAAGTGCTGATGGGATGGAAGCCTTGAGCAGCAGGAATCATTTAGAAGGGTGACTTTTCTCTGCACCCCCTCCCCAACCTGTGCCTTGTAGAATCCCCCGGCAATGTCTACTCAATTTCATCTCTTTCTTTCTAGCCCTTGTGTATTAGTGAGGGTTTTCCAGAGAAACAGAATCACAAAGACTTAGGAAAAGAGAGAGAAAGAGGTTTACTTTAAGGAATTGGCATATGTGATTGTGGAGACTGGCAAGTCCAAATAGGCTGACAATATAGAACAGCAGACTGGAGACCAGGAAAGAGCCAGTGTTGCAGTTCAAGTTCAAAGGCCCACCACTGGCAGAATTCCCTCTGGCACAGGGGTCAGTCTTTGTTCTGTTCAAGCCTTCACTTGATTAGATAGAGCCCACCCACATTGTGTAGGGCAATGTGCTTTAAGTTCACTGACTCAAGTGTTAATCTCATTCAAAAGCTACTTCACAGATATATCCAGATATGTTTTCCATATAAATCTTGGCACTGTGGCCCAGACAAGTTGATCTAAAAAATTAACCATCACTCCCTTTATAGAGGAGTCTTTTATTTTGCTTGTTTCTTCTTTGTACCAGGCAAGAGAATAACCAGGGAAGCCCAGTCCCACCTCCATTCTTTCTTCTTCTTCTAAATGCTCCTCCCCCTCTTCCTCCTTTTTATTCTTCTTCTTTTTCTTCTTTCCCCTGCAATCTCTTTCTTTCCCTCTCTGTCCCAACCCTTCCCTGCCTCTATGTGTCTTTTGTTTTATTTCCTGCTTATTACACTGCCTTAAGGACAGCATAGTTTGAATTACAAAATTTGCATGGAGGATCATTTCCACATGAGCTCCCATGTTTTTATATTTATGCAACTTTGCCAACTCCTCCTTCTTTGCATATTTATGACAGTGTCAAGTAACACTCAAATGCCTGCTCTGTGCTAGACACATCAACATCATCCCAGTTAATACTCACTGTTGCTCTGGGGGCCCTGACAGTGGGAAGAGCCTCCCCTAGGCACTGCTGCAAATCCATTACTCCTTCTATGATGGCAGTGATACCAGCAGCAGTGGATATCAGCCCAGTGTTGAGGAGAGGCATGGAGAGAATCGTCACTGGACAGATGAAGAAAGTGAGGGTCAGAGAGGTGATGGGACTTAGCCAAGCTCCCACAGCCAGTCAGTGCTGGAGCTGGTTTTAAACCAGTTTCTCTTCCTTTCAGGGTGCCACTCCTTTAATGCTACTGCACCATTCCCTTTGAAGCAAAATATTTCCTGTTTTGTGAATAAAATGGGAAGGGCGAGCTCATTTTAAAATGAATGGTACTAACTCAGCAAGGCAGCAAGTTTCCTTGTGCTGTGGGAAGAGGTTGGGACCCCACCTGAGGGCCTCACTGAACTCATCTCCTTTACTCCCTCAAGGCGCCAGTATGACTTGTAGACAATAGAGTGGAATTCTTTTTTATCCACAGATAATATGACTTAGAGTCAGCTTAACATCTTCTGAAGAGGCTTAACATCTTCTGAAGAGGCATTTTTCTTCAATAAATATTGACTGTACTCCTAGTAAGTGGCAAGTGCTATCTTAGGCCCTGGGATTTTAGCAGCAAAGTAAACAGATGAAGCCCAGGCTCTCAGGAACTGATATTCTAGTGGATAGAGCAGGCAAGCAACAAAATAGACACATAAAATATATATTATTTTATATGGATTATGATCTCATTTTTATAGTCATGTCTGTCCATCCACTCATTGTCCATCACTCCATCTGTTTGCCTCTCCTTTTATCTGTCTCTTTGTCCACCCATCCATCCATCTAGCCACTCATCCATCAATCCACCTCTGTCTATCCATCCATCTACCAACCATCTCTGTATCCATCCATCCATTCATCTGCCCGTTTGTCCACTCATCTATCCATCCACTGTCCATAACTCATTTATCCATTCATCCATTTCTGAGAAGGCAATGGCACCCCACTCTAGTACTCTTGCCTGGAAAATCCCATGGATGGAGGAGCCTGGTAGGCTGCAGTGTGCTCCATCCATCCATCCATCCATCCATCCATCCATCCATCCATCCTTCTATTTATATACATGCCTAGAAAGATTCCTAGAGTGTGCTTTGCCTAATATTACTGATAATTATTTTTGGCTAGTGGCACTTGGAGTAATTAGCAGCATTTTTGTGCTTTTCCCAGGTGGCACTCATGGTAGAGAACCCGCCTTCCAATGTAGGAGACATAAAAGATGCAGGTTCCATCCCTGGGTCAAGACAATCCCCTGGAGGAGGAAATGGCAACCCACTCCATTATTCTTGCCTGGAGAATCCCATGGGCAGAGGAGCCTGGCGGGCTGCAGTCCATGGGATCACAAAGAGTCAGACCCGACTGAAGTGACTTAGCATGCCGCACACTGCGTCCCTAACTCCTGGCCAGTTCAGCTCTGTTCTCCATCCCTATGTTCTGCCAACTCTGGTTATTCACTTGGAATCATACAGGATGTGAGTGTGCAGCCTGGCTCTTTCCAGGCAGTGGAAAGCCCTAGGGATCCATGCGTTTCTTTCTCTGCAGACTGGTATTCTGTGGTATGGCCATAGTACAGTTTCTTTAACCTTCCACTGCTTTAGGGCCTTTTCAGTTGTTTCCACAGCCTGTGCTGTTCCCTCTGAGCCCTGTTGCCTCACGGAACATGAGTAGGAGGAGAAATTACTAATTGGCTTGGCTGTAGGCCAGGGCTATAACTATGATGAGTGAGTTACCCTCTATCCAGGAGGGTAGCTGGAAGGGATGGATGAAGGCTTAGGGAATATCATGGGGAGCCAAGGCTGCTGACCAAATAGATTTTCTTGACAGCTCTGTAAATTTGGGGACAGCTTTTCAAGACCAAGCTACTAAAATATTTATGTCCCTGGGACAAAAAGTCCTAAGACCATGATCCATTCAACCCTGCTGTTCATCACGGTGAGAGCCATGAGGCTCTGAGTCCCTGCGTTCACTCCTCCAGGAGCTGAGACTGACGTCGTACCTGTCGAAGCTGTCGATGCTGCCGGGGGGCACGCTGCGCCGACTCCTGACCGTGGCTCTGCCCGCAGCCTCTCAGGCTGAGCTATTGGCTGTGCTGGACTCCGTGGGCCAGAAACATCAAGACCACGCGGTAGAGAACGATGGCAGCGGGGTGCCAACTGACTTGGGCAGGAGGGGGTGAGTGCAGGGTCGGCCACCTTTGGAAAATGAGGTCCCATTTTCCTGGGGGTGGTGAGCTGGACCATGGGCACAAGCACACCCCTCTTCCCAGGGGAGCTTCCTCACTCAAGAGCAGACGGCATCCAGGAGTGTCATCATGCATCCTGGAAGTCATGGCAGGCCCAAGGGTTTTGTCCAGTGTCTCTCTTCATCACCGGTTCACTTCCCAATGGGATCTTAAGACAGCAGGTTTCCTTGGGCTGTAAATATGCCATATACACCCAGTAAATGCATAAAGGAAAAAGGCAAAGAAACACCATGGTTATATCAGCTGCAGCAACTGGCTATTAGCATTTTGTTACAGTTCTTCCTCCAGAATGGGTTTGTTTGCTGGGTTGTATGAGTATGTGCGGGGTGTGTGTGTGTGTGTGCGTGCGCGTGTGTGTGTGCATGTGCATGAGCACGCATATATAGGAATCCCAGTATATATAGCCTCACCTCCTGCTTTTCAGAACCTTATAGCAGAGGCAAGTTTGCTTATGACCTTTCAGCTCTTGTCCACGTGCAAACATCTTCCTAAACATCTGTTTCAACTTTCTGCTATTTTTATTAACAATTAAAAATTCATATTTTTCCCAGTTATAGAAACATCTCCATAGATATTATTTTTCATAGCTGCTTATTATTTTACTGAGGTGTGCAGCCATGACCAACATGGAAAGTGCTGAAAGCCAGGCAGCAAAGCCCAGTCCTCAACGAGGATCCCCTGGAGGTTAGGGAAGGGCGTCCTGATGCCGTAAGTCTGTGGAAATGGCATGATTGTGTGGACATGTGTGTACGCATGTTATTTTCCCTGATTTGTAAAGGAGCCCCTGACTCACAAAACAAGATGCACAACAGAGGAATAAGAGTAGGGTTGGGGCACAAGAAAGGATGGGAGTGTGAAAACAGCTGGAGGGGAGGGGAGGGAGTCTGCAGGGGCTGGGAAGAGCAGGAGGGACCCAGCACGGGGCGAGGCTGGATGTGTGGGCTTGGTCAGTTTCCTGTTGCAGCCTGCTTTCTCTAGTGCAATCAGAGAACACGCAGGCAGCAGGTGCTACTGGTGGAAACCCTGGCGCAGGGCCTGGCATGGCCACAGCCTGGCCCAGCGTGGGCGCAGGGCCTGGCATAGTCACAGTCCTGGCCCAGCGTGGGCGAGGATTCTTCACCACCGCCGCCCCTCCCCTGCTCTGCCTTCCTCATAGCCCCTCTCAGCACCCACCCCCACCCCACCCCACACCCCCATAGCTGCTCAGTGTGAACCAGCTGAGGCAGAGTATGAACTTGGCCAGAGCCAGGCACCAGCGGACACTCGATCCTGTATTGACTTGACTTGAACCCAAGCCCGTGGACATCTCACTCCCCCTGTCCTGTTCGCTGTCCCTTCTTCAGTTGAGAATCACGTGACATTCGGGCTCCCTGCCTTACCCTCCTTCTAAGCTTCCATTGTACCTTCTCAATCTTCTTATTCATGTATTTATAAAACATGTATGAGCTTTTAGTATGACCACTGTCTTAGGCACTGGTGTAGGTGGTAGAGTAAGGGACAGTCCTGCCACCCAGAATGTCCACTCTGGGGGAGATGGACCACATGCAAGCCAGTGCAGAGAGCACTTTGCTTCTGGAATCTTGCATGCATTCAATGCTGGGATGCTCAGACTCAACTCAAGTGTCCCCACATCTCGGCAGCCTCCCTCTATCCGACCGATGTCACGTGCTACCTGTTTGTGACCCCTGGACTGGGGACTGCTTGGGGCAGAAACTGTGTCTTGGCTTGGCCAGCAAGATGCTTGATGAATGTTCACAGAGTGAGTGAGTGAGCAAATGTGAATACTCTCAGGGTTTTTCCTGTCAGCCAAAGGTCATACTGAAGGAAGGGGTTCCCAGAGAGCTTTTTAGGATTAGACACCACTTGAAGGTTCTGTTCTTTTTGAAAATATAAGAATGTCTCTTCTTGCCTTCAGGAAACACCAGGGCTGGTGGCAAGCCTTAGAGAGCAAACTTCGTGGAGAACTGATAAGCAGAGGATTAGAGAAGATGCTCTGGGCTCAGAAGAGGAAGGAGAGGTAAGGAGGGCATCTGTTCAGGTGGGCTGGAGGGGTTGTCAGCCAGGGCACCCATGAGCCTGGAAGGGGAGGTGGAGGGGACAACGAAAGGAGGGTTACCACGGACGCCACACACTCCTTCCCTCCAGACAACATCTTTATTCAAGGTGGGCTTAGTTTATTTTTCTTTCAAGGGAGAGCATGAACACAGAGCCATACTACCAAAATGGGCTTAGTTTAAAGTGAAGTAAGTCAGACAGAAAGACAAATAGCAAACAACAGCACTTAGATGTGGAGTTTAAGAAAAATAATACAAATGAATGTACCAAATGAACGTAAAACAGAAGTAGACCCACAGACTTAGAAAACAAGATTATGGAACCAAAGTAGAAAGGGGCGGGGAGGGATAAATTAGGAATATGGGCTTAATAGATACAGACTACTGCATACAAAATAGATAAGCAACAAGGATTTACTATATAGCTCAAGGAACTATAGTTAGTATCTTGTAATAACCTATAATGGAAGAGAATCTGAAAAACAATACATATATAAAACTGAATCACTTTGCTTTACACCTGAAATAAACACAATATTGTAAATCAGCTATCCTTCCATTTTTTTAAAAAAAAAAGTAAGCTTAGTCTAGGAGCTGAAGATAAGCTGCCTGCTATCAGTGGGATAATGTGCTATCATTTATTAGCATTTTAATTGCAGTACTTATTGTAACTAGTGGCTCTTTTTAAATGGGGCCTCATTAGGAGAATTATTCCTTATAAAGGCTTAGATTTTATAGTTTACAAAGCCCTTTCTCATCTTGTTGCCCTGAGCCTCCCTGCTTCTGGAAAGTGGGAGAAATCCCACGGCCACGCTTTACCAGCTCAGGGAGGTCAGAGGAAGAGACTCCCACTGGTGAAAAGTGGCCGTGGGATTTGGGGGCACTGAACCAACCCCTCTATTTCCCTGAGCTTCCAGGCCGTTGCTCTTTTCACTCTCTTGAGTCCCTTTCTCTTTGAGCTGCGGTGACGGCACACCTGGAGGGCAGAGGCAAATTGGAGGCAGGGTGGTTTTAGATTGCCGCAGACAACAGGAACTCGTGTGTTTCCCACTAGAAATTTGGGAAAAGAGTAACGGGAGTGACAAGAGTTACGATAACCTGTTTTCACGTAACAGGTTAAAAAGTGATAACAAAACGTGGTGTGGAAACAGTGATGCCCGAAGGACGTGGCCGAGTCCTGCAACTTCCAGAATTTCTCAGGGTGAAGCCACAGAGACCAAGCTGCCCAAAGAGTCCATGATAGCAGCCTCAGAGCCATTGATAATGGGCTGGACATCAAAATTTAGTCCCAGAGGAATTAGATCAGGGTATTGAGCCCAAACCAAGAAAATTAAATTCAGGCCATATAAAGGGAAAGCACTCCACTAAGGACTGGAAGTCAGGGGTCCTCGAGTAGGATGAGGTTGGGAGAGCAAAGGCATTCCGGGGCTGCACTGATGTCAGTGGGCGCGTGCAGATCAGGAGGACCCTGGGCGCATGGTGCTGGGCCACTGTGCCCAGCTTTTCTCTCTGCCTCAAGGAACTGTGGATGGGTGGTGGGAGGAGGAGAGACTGTGAGTCAGAGGGAGCTGATGGAGCTGTCTTTGAATCCTTGCTCAGATGACACAGCTGCTAGGGCAGGAGTTCATGGTGACAGGGTTGGAACCTCAAAGCCACTTCTCTTCAGGAAGGGCCCATGAGCCTACCAGTGGCCTCCAGTGTGTCAACCCGCAGTGACATGGCCCTGTCCTGCCCTGCTTGGGCAAAGGACCCTGCAGCTTTCGGGTCATATAAGGCTCTCGGAGGGAGTCAGAGCCATGTCCAAGTGCAGCTGCAACTGAGGGACTGGACCGCTCCCGCGCAGGATTCCAGCAACCCTTTTATAGGATATTCCCCCAGTGTGTCGCTCTGTTCTATTTCTAACACATTTTACCTAACTTCTAACTGTTGCCTTACACTCAGATTTTACCAGCCTGTGTTTAGTACGAGGCCCACAGGCAGTGGCGTCCTGGACAATGTATCCCAGTCGTCTGGGGGAGACAGGAAGCTCTGACTTGTAGCATCTGTCAGGTTCTGTGGTGTGAGACACCTCCACCCTGGCTGATTGCATGCCTACAGCATGATAACAACAGGCTCACCAAACTCCGGAGAAGTGAACAGTCGTGAGTCAGTGTGAGCCATCTGCAGCCGCCCCTGCCATGGGCTCAGCTAGTCTCAGGGGCTGCCCTGGCAACCACAGAGAAAACCCTTTAAAGTGACACTTGACTGGGCACCTAGGAACCAAGAGGAAGTTTTCCTGGAGAGCTCTGTCAGCACAAAATGTCCAGTCTGATTTTCTGTTCTCTCTTTAGCATATTAAAGAAGACGTGTCCCCCTCTCAGAGAGAGGATGATATTCTCTGGAAAAGGAAGTTGGCCGCACCTGTCCCTGGAGTCCACTGACGAACTGACCTCGGTGCCCATTGTAGGGGCAGAAGCTGTTGATTTATTAAACACAGGTGAAAAGCTCTTTATCTTCAGAAATCCAGAGGAGCCTGAGATCTCACTGCACGTTCCTCCCAGGAGGAAGAAGAGGAACTTTCTGAACGCCAAGAAGGCTGCGTGGGCCTTGGGCATGAACTAGCCCAAAGGGAAGTTTCTAGAGTCTGAAGACACAAAGATTTGCTTTCTCCTGCCCATCTGCGTGTGTGCGTGTTTTGTGTACAACTCGCAGGTATCGATTGCATATGAAGGAGACTGACACATCTCTGACCCTTGCCGTCTCCCACCATGACTTTCAAGGACTCAGTTTAATCTGGTCCCATGAATTCCCAGGTGGCCCACTCCCTTCAGCATCACAGGGACATGAGGAGACAGGGGACCACCCCATGAACCCTCACTGCTTTCGGTCCCAGCTCACGGAGGATCTGGGGGAGACCCCCCAGCCCCCAGTTCACCTCCCCGAAACACCTGACTGAAGTGTGGGCTGTGTGTCAAAGGGCAAGGCTCTCAATTCTCACATTTTTTGTTATATATTCTATTTTTATCAAGGGAACTTTTGATTAATAAATGTATTTTATATAAAGCTACTCTCAAGGAGACGCATTTTTGCTTTCTGTAGGAATTATTTATTTACTTATTTTTTATGTTTGTTTTATTTTTTAACTTTTTATTTTATATTGCAGTGTTAGAGGGCATGGCAACCCACTCCAGTATTCTTGCCTGGAGAATCCCATGGACAGAGGAGCCTTGTGAGCTACATACTGTCCATGGGGTCACAAAGAATCAGATACAACTGAAGCGACTTAGCATGCGTGCATAACCAACTATGCAGAAGGACATGGCACCCAGTATGCTTGCCTGGAAAATCCCATGGACAGAGGAGCCTGGTGGGCTACAGTCTGTAGGGTCACAAATGAGTCGGACACAACTTATCGACTAAACAACAAATAGCCAATTAACAATGTTGTAATAGTTGCAGGTGAACAGCAAAGGAACTCAGCCATACCTATACATGTATCCATTCTCTCCCAAACTCTGCTCCCATCCAAGCTGTCACATAATGTTGAGCAGAGTTCCCCGTGCTGCACAGTAGGTCCTTGTTGGGTATCCATCTTAAATATAGCAGTGTGCATGTCGATCCCAATTCCTAACTGTCCCTTCCCCTATCCTTCCCTGCTGAAACTATAAGTTCATTCGTTGCTTTCTGTAGGAACCATTTATTTTTAGTCTCTTCTGAGGTTTTGGCACTATGTTGTGATGTTCAATAGAGGTTTGCCCTTCATCATTCCAGGTGCCTGAAGAGGTGCCAGCCACAGGGCTGTACCATCTCCAACTCAAATCAGGAAACCCAGAGGCTTGAGATCGTAAAGCCAGTAAGTAACAAAGTCAGGACTCACTGAAGACTTTCACAGCGTGCTTTCCTAGGCCTCTCCATCCTCATAGTGGTGGTTGCATGAGCATTTCCGAGAACAAGGCAAAGAATACAGTTACAATTGTATTGGGTCTACAGTTACCATGAGTCTTTCCTGATGGTGGGAAATGATTGGGCAGGGAGTCCTGTCACCAGCAAGAGGAAGGAAAAGGATCCCAATGATAAAGCATCTTTTACAAGAGAATCACTTCTATTAATAGACCCTTCCAGCTACTTGAATCCACTTATTAATCCTTGATGATACCCAGCAGGTGGAGATAACTACTCCCATCTTACACCCAAGGAAGCTGAATGTCAGAAAATTTTAAGTTTCTGGCAATCACACCACCTGTAAAGGAGAAATCCTCACTTTGAACCCAAGTCTCCTAACTTTCAGACAACCTGAAGCCCAAGTCTCTCTTTCCCTTTTTAAATATTTATTTATTTGGCTTTATAGAAGACGTGTCCCCCTCTCAGAGAGAGGATGATATTCTCTGGAAAAGGAAGTTGGCCGCACCTGTCCCTGGAGTCCACTGACGAACTGACCTCGGTGCCCATTGTAGGGGCAGAAGCTGTTGATTTATTAAACACAGGTGAAAAGCTCTTTATCTTCAGAAATCCAGAGGAGCCTGAGATCTCACTGCACGTTCCTCCCAGGAGGAAGAAGAGGAACTTTCTGAACGCCAAGAAGGCTGCGTGGGCCTTGGGCATGAACTAGCCCAAAGGGAAGTTTCTAGAGTCTGAAGACACAAAGATTTGCTTTCTCCTGCCCATCTGCATGTGTGCGTGTTTTGTGTACAACTCGCAGGTATCGATTGCATATGAAGGAGACTGACACATCTCTGACCCTTGCCGTCTCCCACCATGACTTTCAAGGACTCAGTTTAATCTGGTCCCATGAATTCCCAGGTGGCCCACTCCCTTCAGCATCACAGGGACATGAGGAGACAGGGGACCACCCCATGAACCCTCACTGCTTTCGGTCCCAGCTCACGGAGGATCTGGGGGAGACCCCCCAGCCCCCAGTTCACCTCCCCGAAACACCTGACTGAAGTGTGGGCTGTGTGTCAAAGGGCAAGGCTCTCAATTCTCACATTTTTTGTTATATATTCTATTTTTATCAAGGGAACTTTTGATTAATAAATGTATTTTATATAAAGCTACTCTCAAGGAGACGCATTTTTGCTTTCTGTAGGAATTATTTATTTACTTATTTTTTATGTTTGTTTTATTTTTTAACTTTTTATTTTATATTGCAGTGTTAGAGGGCATGGCAACCCACTCCAGTATTCTTGCCTGGAGAATCCCATGGACAGAGGAGCCTTGTGAGCTACATACTGTCCATGGGGTCACAAAGAATCAGATACAACTGAAGCGACTTAGCATGCGTGCATAACCAACTATGCAGAAGGACATGGCACCCAGTATGCTTGCCTGGAAAATCCCATGGACAGAGGAGCCTGGTGGGCTACAGTCTGTAGGGTCACAAATGAGTCGGACACAACTTATCGACTAAACAACAAATAGCCAATTAACAATGTTGTAATAGTTGCAGGTGAACAGCAAAGGAACTCAGCCATACCTATACATGTATCCATTCTCTCCCAAACTCTGCTCCCATCCAAGCTGTCACATAATGTTGAGCAGAGTTCCCCGTGCTGCACAGTAGGTCCTTGTTGGGTATCCATCTTAAATATAGCAGTGTGCATGTCGATCCCAATTCCTAACTGTCCCTTCCCCTATCCTTCCCTGCTGAAACTATAAGTTCATTCGTTGCTTTCTGTAGGAACCATTTATTTTTAGTCTCTTCTGAGGTTTTGGCACTATGTTGTGATGTTCAATAGAGGTTTGCCCTTCATCATTCCAGGTGCCTGAAGAGGTGCCAGCCACAGGGCTGTACCATCTCCAACTCAAATCAGGAAACCCAGAGGCTTGAGATCGTAAAGCCAGTAAGTAACAAAGTCAGGACTCACTGAAGACTTTCACAGCGTGCTTTCCTAGGCCTCTCCATCCTCATAGTGGTGGTTGCATGAGCATTTCCGAGAACAAGGCAAAGAATACAGTTACAATTGTATTGGGTCTACAGTTACCATGAGTCTTTCCTGATGGTGGGAAATGATTGGGCAGGGAGTCCTGTCACCAGCAAGAGGAAGAAAAAGGATCCCAATGATAAAGCATCTTTTACAAGAGAATCACTTCTATTAATAGACCCTTCCAGCTACTTGAATCCACTTATTAATCCTTGATGATACCCAGCAGGTGGAGATAACTACTCCCATCTTACACTCAAGGAAGCTGAATGTCAGAAAATTTTAAGTTTCTGGCAATCACACCACCTGTAAAGGAGAAATCCTCACTTTGAACCCAAGTCTCCTAATTTTCAGACAACCTGAAGCCCAAGTCTCTCTTTCCCTTTTTAAATATTTATTTATTTGGCTTTACCAGGTCTTAGTTGCAGCAGGCAGGATCTTCCTTGCAGCATGTGAACTCTTAGCTGCAGTGAGTGGGCTCTAGTTCCCTGACCAGGGATCGAACCAGGGTCCCTGCATTGGGAGTACAGAGTCTTAGCCACTGGACCATTGGGAGTCCCTATGAGGGTCAAGTCTTATTTGCAGTTTTTCCATGGGCACCATGCAGCATGGTGATCAGGGACCTTTATTGGGGGTGGCACTTCTTCCAGGGAACTCTGTGGACCATTATGGTGGCTGTCAGTTGACCACATCACTGCTATAGTGGATATTCACAAGTAAGCTGTTCAAATGCAGGAGGGAAAGTGAATGAGGTCAATTTTCCCATCAGAAGATCAGGTGAGCAGAGAGGAGAGAAAGGGCAGTGAGTTTCACACACACAGTAGTGGAATGGAAAAGGCACAGTCTTTGGTATAAGCCAACAGTTCAGATCCTGCTCTATTGCCTGTGAGCTGTGTGTCCTGGGCAAGTCACCTGACCTTTCTTAACCTCATTTTCTTCATCAGCAAAGGGATAGTGAGATTATAAGAATTAGATGAAACCAGATCTGTGAAGCGCTTGGTGGTGGTGTGGGCCTGCCACATCTATGTCCTTCTGTATTCTTTGAAGGTGATCTGTTTGCTTTTCTAATAATTTCCTGATTCTAGGACTCAGCTGGAATTATGCATGACTGAAAGTAGATTGCACACAAAGATTTGAAAAAATATCTCAAAATTATGGGCTGAAGGCTAAATAAATAAGCTATTAGCAACAACAGGAGGTTCTCAAACTGTTCAAAATACAACATTTAAACCTAATAATAACTCTCTATGTTAATAGAGAGAAAGACTAGCTATTGGTTAAGTTCTCTAAACTCACTGCATGAGAAACACGAAGACATGATGGGAAAGCTTGTGCTTTTGAAATCAGGTAGATCAGGTTTAAATCTTGGCTCTGCAACTTTTGAGCAAGTCACTTGACCACTCTGAACCTTAGTCTTTTTAGTCTCTTTATCTGGAAAGCAGAGGCCCTAATACCTACCTTAGGGAAAGGATCGACACAAAGAGTGAAGATATCACATATCATATAAAATGTTAGCATGCAGTAAAATGTTGGTGTGCAATAGTGCAGCTTATTTATTCTAGTTTTACATATTCACAAAATTGAGTTGTATGTTTCCTTTCATTCCTGTTTCCACCCTAGGTAAAGACAGTGACCCTTCCAGAAGGGCTGCACCTGCCACAATATATGGAAGGCTATCCATGAGAGGCTTCCATGATAGCCGGGTTTCAACAGTACGTAAACTGTGAACTTCCAGATGTTCAAGCTGGATTTAGAAAAGGCAGAGGAACCGAAGATCAAATTGCCAACATACGTCAGATCATTGAAAAAGCAAGAGAGTTCCAGAAAAACATCTGCTTTATTGACTACGCCAAAGCCTTTGACTGTGTGGATCACAATAAACTGTGGAAAATTCTTCAAAAGGTGGAAATACCAGACCACCTGACCTGCCTTCTCAGAAATCTGTATGCAGCAACGTTAGAACTGGACATGGAACAACAGACTGTTTCTAAATTGGGAAAGGAGTGCATCAAGGCTGTATTTTGTCTCCCTGCTTATTTAACTTATACACAGAGCCCATCTGGAGGAGGCAGTGGCAGCCCACTCCAGTACTCTTGCCTGGAAAATCCCTTGGACGGAGGAGCCTGGTGGACTAGAGTCCATGGGGTCGCGAAGAGTCAGACACGACTAAGTGCCTTTCACTTTTCACTTTCATGCATTGGAGAAGGAAATGGCAACCCACTCCAGTATTCTTGCCTGGCAAAATGCATGGACAGAGGAGCCTAGTGGGCTACAGTCCATGGGATCACAGAGAGTCAGACATGATGAGCATGCACACACAGCATTGCTGTGGGAATTTGGGAGTGAGATCCAACCTGACAGTATATTTGGGAACAGCTTGCAGCTTATGACTCCAAATCTTTACCTCCAGACTGGACTTCTTCTTGGGCTCCAGACCCTTTTGTCACAGATGCCTGTCCAACCCTGAACCCACTGGCTTCCTGGAAAACCTTTTCTACTACAGATGTCCCCTCTCTGAGTGGATGGGACCAAGCTGAAAACTTACAAGTTATCCTAGACATCCCCCTATTTCTCAGTTCCCCAAATATGATGACCAAATCTTGCTGATTGTACTACTGCCTTAGTACAGTGGTAAACCCTATGCCCTCTGCCACCCCTCCCTGCCTGCTTAAGTCCTGTCTCTCCCAGATGGTGCCAGCAGCCTCTCCTCTGGATTGGCTGCAAACAGTCTGTTCTATGGTAGCCATATCTAAGCCACTCCCTTGCTGAAAGACTTCCAAAAACTTTTCATTACTTACAAGACCTCCATGAACTGTTCTCTAATAGCCTTCCTATCTGTGTCTATAAGGGAAGTCTTTATTTTCCAAGGAGCTGTTGAGTGGTAATGAGACACAAAGAAGAAGGTGCATCTAGATTTCCATCCTGGATCTGCCATTTACCATGTGGCTCTAAAGAAGCCACCTAACTTGTTTTCCTTCCTTATAATAGCTTTATCTGGTTTGGGTATTAAGGTAATGGTGATCTCATGGAACGATTTAGGAAGTGGTTCCTCTGCTTGTACTATCCAGAAGTGATTATAGAGAATTGGTATCACTTCTTCCTTGAAAGAGGAGAGTGAAAAAGTTGGCTTAAAGCTCAACATTCAGAAAACAAAGATCATGGCAACCAGTCCCATCACTTCATGGCAAATACATGGGGAAACAGTGGAAACAGTGTCAGAGTTTATTTTGGGGAGCTCCAAAATCACTGCAGATGGTGACTACAGCCATGAAATTAAAAGACACTTACTCCTTGGAAGGAAAGTTATGACCAACCTAGACAGGGTATTGAAAAGCAGAGATATTAATTTGCCAAGGTCCATCTAGTCAAAGGTATGGTTTTTCCAGTAGTCATGTATGGATGTGAGAGTTGGACTGTGAAGAAAGCTGAGTGCCAAATAATTGATGCTTTTGAACTGTGGTGTTGGAGAAGACTCTTATGAGTCCCTTGGACTACAAGGAGATCCAGCCAGTCCATCCTAAAGGAGACCAGTTCTGGGTGTTCATTGGAAGGACTGATGCTGAGGCTGAAACTTCAATACTTTGGCCACTTGATGCAAAGAACTGATTCATTGGAAAGGACCCTGTTGCTAGGAGGGATTGGGGGCAGGAGGATAAGGGGACAACAGAGGATAAGATGGCTGGATGGCATCACTGACTCAATGCACATGAGTTTGGGTGAACTCTGGGAGTTGGTGATAGACAGGGAGGCCTGGTATGCATGGGGGTCACAAAGAGTCAGACATGACTGAGCGACTGAACTAAACTTTCTTGAATAATAATAATCATATGAAATAGTCTCCAGTGAGTCCATTTGGATCTAGTGCCTTCTGTTTTGGAAGGCAATTGATTCAAGGACTTTAATAGATATAAGCCGATTTATATAGTCTTTTACTTGTGTAAGTTTTGGTACTGTGTGTCTATCCAGAAACTGGTCCATTTCATATAAATTATCAAATATACAGCATGAAGTTTTGGAAAATACCTGTTTATCTTCCTTTTAATATCCATGAGAATAGTTGTGATGACCATACTTTCATTTCTGATTTATAATAGCTTATTCTTTTTCTGTCCCTTGATTAACATAACTACATGAATAGCAATTTCACTGATCCTCTTCAAGAACCAAAACTTTTATAAAAACCTCATTTTCTTGATCTTTTATTGCCCTATTTTTAATTTCCTTGACTTATGTTCAAATTTTAGTATTTCTGTTTTTCTAATTTTTTTCTATTTAAGCTTAAATGGCAGTCTCTTACAGCCCTTTATGGTCCCCTTACCTCTAATTTCTTCTTTTCCAGGAGAAACTATTCTCAGTTCTTTAGCTGTTTCTTGTGGCATCAACTTTTATATTCTTAGGAACATACTGCAACTTCTCAGTGCTGTGTTATTCATAATATATATTGACGTTTTAGGATAGCAGATGAGAATTTAGCTCTCTTAGACACACATACATGTACACACATATAAGGTAAACATACATATCCTTCCCTTCCAGTTATCTGATGCAATTAAAACACAATTTTCACTAAATATTCAGCATTTTTATTAATAACATTTCATTTGAAGTTGAGCCATGTAGAGAATTTTAATTACATTTCCTTTTTCTGTGTAACTTTTTGTTTTCCCTAGTGTTAATAATTGGCTAGAAACTGTAGTTATGGCTAAAAATGACTCCTTTCTTTGGGGGAAATATACTGAAATATTTATGAAAGAAATTATGTGATGTTAGAGATTTGCTTCAAGATAATATGGAAGGGCTTACTGGCCATGGTGAAGTAACAGACTGAATTTAAACTCCCAACTTAACTAGAGAGCTAGACAAAATACAGGAGAGAATGATTTTTAGACACTGGGCAATAGGCAGCATGGGACTGCAATATTGGAAAGAAGGGCAGTAAATGAAGGGAGCCCTACAACTGTCCCAGCTCAGGGCCAGAGGGAGTTTTAAGGCTGCCAGGGCTCAGCAGGTTCCTTAGGTGAGGAGACAGAGAATGGAAATCAAGGAGGCTGAGGCAAGTGAGATTTATAAGGCAGAATATGGAGGAGAGACATTAGAAGGGCAAGAGAGAGAGAAGGCAAGTTAGTATCAACAGAAGGGCTCCCTTGAGTCTGTCTGGATACTGAGCCCTGTGTACATGAGGAGAAACTGTCAGCGGGGACAACGAACCACCAGAAAAAGTAGTTTGTAAACAATTCCCAAAGCTCACCAAGGACTGGGAATATTTTCCATTCCCACTAGCCTGAGTGTGATGCATCGACTGGTCTTCTGATGGATCTTGCCTTGGTAATCAGAATAAATTAACTGCTCTGGGCCCATCATAGCAAAGCTTAAAGCAAGTCTCAACAAATCTATTGAGACAGAGAGTAGATTACTATTTGCCTGGAATAATAAGGGATGGGCAGGGGCATGGGGAGTATGGAGAGTGGTGGCTACATTTTGGGGTAGTGAAAACTTTCCAGTGTTAGATTACAGCTATGATTGCATAACTCTATAAATATACTACAAACACAAGAAACTGTATACTTTCAGTGGGTGAACGTTATGGCATGTAAATTTTATCTTGATAAAGCCATTAAAAAGATTTAAAAGATAAAGAAGAAAAGAAGCCTCAGACAATTTAAACTGATCCCAAGTGACTTAGCAGCATGACAAAACAAAGCCCAAAGCCACTTAAAAGAATGCAAGATACTCCAGTGCCAATAAACATAAAGTCACTGGTGTCTGGCATCCAATTAAAAATTACCAGGCATGCAAACAATGAGAATATAAGATCCATAAGCATGGAAAACAAAAAACAAAAAACACCCATCCAGTTGAAGTTGTATTAGAAATGACAGATAGGAAAGTATTAGCATATGAAAACATTTAATCAGCTATTACATATATTCCCTGTATGTTCAAAATGAAGGGGAAAATATGAGCATGATGGGAGAATTAGAAGATATAAGTGTTCAGGCAACTTCTAGATTCAGATCTGACATGCAAAGTGCTTAGAAGTCAGAACTCTCTCCAATAAGAAGAAAAGCTGAAAAAAACTGAAAACCAATGTCTTTTCTGGGGCCCATCAGAGAACTGAAATCACAGGACAAACTCCCACCCTGAAATCTGAGGGGACAGGCCAACTGAGAGAGTCCCAGCATGACCCAAGACTTGAACAGATTCTGTGTAAAGGGATTTGTTTTGTTGTTCAGTGGCTCAGTCCTGTCTGACTCTTTGCAACCCCATGGACTGCAGCATGCCAGGCTTCCCTGTCCTTCACCAGCTCCCAGAGTTTGCTCAAACTCATGTCCATTGACTCAGTGATGCTGTTCGACCATCTCCTCTGCTACCCTCTTCTCCTGCCCTGAATCTTTCCCAGGATCAGTATCTTTTCCAATGAGTTGGCTCTTCTCATCAGATGGCCAAAGTATTGGAGCTTCAGCTTCAGCATCAGTCCTTCCAGTGAATATTCAGGGTTGATTTCCTTTAGGAAAAAGATGGAGACAGATATTCCATGCATGTCAACACTAATCAAAGAAAGAAAAGAAAAGGCTGTAGTTATACAAGAAAGCAAATCAGACTTCAGAACAAAGGAAATTATCATGGATGAAGAAGATAATACATATTAATAAATGGGTCAGTTGTTCAGGAAGATATAGCAATCCTAAATACATATGCACCTAACAATAAAGTATCAAAATACATAAGGCAAAAAGTGATAGAAATACAAGGAGAAATACTCCATCTAACAGCAGCTGCATACACATACTTCTCAAGTTCACATGCAAAATTCACAAAGATAAACTGTCGGGAGCCGCAGCCGCCATTGCAGGATGGCGCCGGTTTCCTGCTTCCTGGTTCTTCGCAAACATGTAGACTAAAAAGACGCATGCGCAAGATGTGTCTCTTGAGGCCACGGATATGCTAATCAGGGATTCTAACAGTGTTCTGTTATGAGCCAATCAGAGGTTGACACAGATATGCTAATTAGGGATTCTAACAGTGTTCTGTTATGAGCCAATCAGAGGTTGACACGCCTCCCCTCTGGGCTATATAAGCAACCGCTTTCCCTGCATCGGGGCCCTCTCGCCACTTCCTAAAAGAGCTGTAACAATAAACTGCGTGTCAGAAGAATCCTGTCTGTGGCGTTCTCCTTATCGGCGAGGCGGGCGCCCACAATAAACCACATTCTGGGCCATGAAGCACAACTGAAAAAAATCTAAAAGAAAAGGAATTATACAATGTATGTTGTCATATCACAGTATAACTATACTAAAAATCAAAAACAGAGAGAGGGCTGGAAAGTCTCGTAAGTATTTGGTATTAAAAAAACACTTCTAAATAACACATGGGTCAAAAAGAAGTCTCAAGGAACAATTTTAAAATACTTTGAATTGAATGAAAATGCAACTTGAAAAATGTATGGATGCAGCACAAACCGTAGGTAAGGGAAAATGTATACCATTAAAGGCATATAGTAGAAAAGACAAAAGATATGAAATCAGTTATCTAAGTTTCTCCATTACAAAGCTGGAGCAAGAAGAGCAATGTATGAGACAGACTCAAATTTGAGGCTCTGTGTTGCCCCCGATGAGCTGTGGGACTCTAGACTAGCTTCTCAACCTTCATACTACTGATTTTGTTCATCTGTACAGAAAGGATATGAAATAGTATCCATCTCATGGTTGTTGAAAGAATGAAAAAAGAAAGTCAATCCTAATGAAGTATGAAGTGTTAGTCATTCAGTTGTGTCTGATTCTTTGTGACCCTGTGGAGTGTACCCTGGCAGACTCCTCTGTCTGTGGGATTTTCCCAGCCAAGAATACTGGAGTAGGTTTTCTTTCTCTTCTCCAAGGTATCTTCCCAACCCAGGGACTGAACCCAGGTCTCCTGCATTGCATGCAAATTCTTTACCATGTGAGCCAACTCCCAATGTCCAGCTCATATTAAGGGCCTAACAAATGATGACTGACTGTGTTGCTATTGATGTTTTTGTGACAGTACAGCCTAATATAAACATTCTATATTTTATTCTATATTTTATTGTTGTTATTCAGTTGTTCAGTGGTGTTGATGAATAGTTAGGAGAGCTTTAAGAAATACAAATAAGTAAAAAAATATGCAGACTTATGGGAGACAACAGAGTTTGCCATTTAATCAATGTCTGTTCAGTAAATGAATTAATGAAACAGGAAAGAAGGAAATGAAGGAGGGAGGGAGAGAGGGAAGAAAAGAGGAAGAAAAGAGGGAGCTTTGTTTTTCAAGTGATTATGTAGAAATAAAAAAGAAAGGCCTTGAGAATGTAAAGCAAAATGTTAACATTACTTGTCCCCAGAGAATTGATTACAGATGATTTTCTTTTATTTTTCCTTTGTGCTCCTCAATAGCTTCAAAATTTGTTAAAATGAATCTTTATTGCCTTTGTAATCAGATAAGAGCAGAGAATGATATATAAAATCAGAGATTCGGTATAAAGACCATGATTTTCATTATTTGCCTTCTAATCATTTCCTGGTGTAAAAGTGTCTAAAGCCCACTTCACATAACAATAATGAACCATAAAACCAACTTTCCTACCAGTTTTTCTACTGTGCTATTATTGGGTACATTTGAGTGATCAGCAGACACTCGTGATTTCAGTTAGAAATTGAGTCCTGCTGCATGTAACAGGAATAAAAGGTTTTAGTGAGGTAAATAAGATAGAAGTTTGGTTTTTTCTCACACAACACACACTCTGGAAGTGGCATCCAAGCTGGGACAGAAGTTCCACAATGCCACCAAAGCCATCTTTCTGCTCAAGCTGTCCTAGGGGTGTGGCTTCCATCCTCACAATTATCTCATGGTCCCAAGACGGCTGCTGCAACTCCAGTCAGCACATCCTCATTCTAGGCTGTGAGAAGGAGGAAGAAGAAAAGCAAAATATACCCATTGTGACAGCTCACTTTAAAGAACCTTTCTAAAAGCCCCACTTCTTAAGGTCTGCATGCAAATTATTGGCCTGAATTAAGTCACATGACCACTCCAACTACAAGGGTGGATGTGAAACGTCATTTTGGAACTGGCATTCTCCAAACTGGGCTTCCCAGGTGGCCCAGGGGGTAAAGAACCTGAGTGCCATTGAGGGAGACATAGAGACATGGATTCAATTCCTGGGTCAGGAAGATCCCCTGGAGAAGGAAATGGCAACCCAGTATTCTCACTTGGGAAATCCCATGGACAGAGGAGCCTGGTGGGCTACAATCCATGGGGTCATGAATACTGGGACACAACTGAGCACATATGAAGAAGAAGTTGAATGAAAAGGAGAAAAGGTTTGGGTGGGCAACTCAAAATCTTTGCCAGATTCTTGTGTGGCCAATGGGAGACCAGAAATAGTTGAGAATTTTCTTACGGGGAAGAAAGCTAAGGCTTCTGTGTGCCATTTCTTCTATGAACATTCTCATTTACTCCTCAAAACTCTTTAGACTCAGAATTGGATATTACTATACCCATTTACCTCTGGAAACTGGGACTCAGAGTAAATTTGTCCAGGAGACTCACCCAGCTATGCAAATTTCAGCTGGGTTTCTAACTTGGGTGTCTCTGACTCCAGAGCCCATGTCTTTCCTCTGCACCATTCTGACTCCCCTGGTCTGCAAATGGAAGCATCATTCACTTATTCCTACAACCATTGGCAAGTGCACTGGGTATTGACACATAGTAGATATTTAGGGAATATTTGTCCAGTGAATGAATGAGTAACGCCCTGCCTTGTAGGGAGAAACTCATTGTCTTCCTGGTGAGGAACATTGATCAGAGCCACCTAGAGCCATCTACTGGATGCTGTGATTCCCTCTTTCTAGGGAGCACTGAGGAAAATGCGACCAAGGAGACTGGGTACACCTGAGCTGGGAGGACCAAGTGGGATGCTCAGACAGGAAAGGAACTCAGGCTTGAAGAGTCATAGTGAGGATGGGAAGATGAGGTGAAGGAGTTCCGGAATTAAAGGGTCAGGGTGACAGGGTAAGTCCTGGAGACAAGGCTGGACTTGTCTCAAAGCTCAGTGTCCTCAGGGAGAAACAAAGTGGGGGCTCAATCTGGGTGTCTGTGGGACCCCCCGCCTCCATATCTTCACCCCTTTACAGTCCCTGACTTTCACTCTCTGATCTCCTTCTCAGCAACTCAATTTTGGCAATTTATGGAGTGAATGCCCATAAAGTGCCCATCTCCTGATGGGCAGGAGACTCTGGCAGTTTGTCCTGAAGCTCCAGTTTCAGTTTTTGAATGACATGAGCTTTCTCTTCCGTGTTGGTGAATTGGCGAAACTCGTGATGACCAAGGGTGTTCTGTGGACTCACCCTCAGGTCTCCAGCTCCTGGGACAGTAGGTTGTGCTTGCTTTGAAGGTTAACATGCCCACACTTTCCCTACAATTGTGCCTTTTGAAAGTGAGAAGGCGGGAGTGTGTAGGAGGGGTTGTAGGTGTATGGATGGTGGAATTGTATTCTTTCCAGAGAAAATAAGTATAAATCTGAGGTGGCTCCATGCAAGCCATGGTTAATCTCATTCCTCCTCTAGTGAGTCGAACATTTGACAACTTACAGACACAGGTGGCAAACACAGAATTTTCTCTTCTTCAGTTCAGTTCAGTCATTCAGTTGTGTCCAACTCTTTGTGACCCCATGGACTACGCACACCAGCCTTCCCTGTCCATCACCAACTCCCAGAGCTTACTCAAATTCATGTCCATCAAGTCGTGATGCCATCCAACCATCTCATCCTCTGTCGTCCCCTTCTCTTCCTGTCTCCAATCATTCCCAGCATCAGGGTCCTTTCCAATGAGTCAGTTCTTCACATCAGGTGGCCAACATACTGGAGTTTCAGCTTCAGTCCTTCCAATGAGTATTCAGGACTGATTTCCTTTAGGATTGACTGGTTGGATCTCTTGCTGTCCAAGGGACTTGTAAGAGTCTTCTCCAACACCACAGTTCAAAAGCATCAGTTCTTCAGTGCTCAGCCTTCTTTATGGTCCAACTCTCACATCCATACATGATTACTGGAAACACCATTGCTTTCACTAGACAGACCTTTGCTTCTCTTCTTCTGTAATGATTTAATTCTCATATCTAGTCAGCATTTTCTGCTCTAGAAAACTTGACCTAGCTGCAGCCAGGTAAGCCCCAGAAAAATCAGTGATTTCTTGGTTTTAAACACAGATGTTTCCAAAGTTTCTCCCTCCCCACTTTGCCACCCCTGCCATGGTGGTTTCTGGGAGAGGGAATCACCCAAGGATTTCCCTTGATGAGCACCCTGAGGGGTACAGCCAACCTACTGATGTTTAGTTGTCAGTTTCCCCCTCAGCTGGTGGCCAGGGTGCCCACATTGTCATCCATGCTTGTGTCCCCTGATCACACCCCTGGCTCAGCTAGGACCTACACCCTTCCCTTACCTCCCCATGCCACGCCTGTGTGGAGAGGAATTCCCTGGCACTGCCCTCCAGTCTACCACCACCTGGACCTCACTGTACCAACCCAGCTCCAGCACCTTGATGATAATGTACCCTTTCCTTGAGGCTTGTGGTCCTCCTGCAGCCCAAGAAAGGAAGCAGGTACAAGTGCCCTTCAGATGCCCCTTATTTAACTGAGATTCTATCCTTCCCCTTCCCCACCTTTGGAGTTTTGCTTGGAGAAGGTGTTCCAGTGTGAGATTCTTTCTATAAGACACTCTCTTAGCCTCCTCTCCTATTTTTTTCTCTCTTCTTCCTTCCCTCTTAGTCTCACCTCCTGTTGAGTTTGAAAATGGTTTTTATTCTTAATATATCTTTGCCAGCTCTACTGTGCATGGTTTAATTTGTATATTCAGAATCCACTCAACTCTCAGATCCGAGAAACAACTTGAGCCTCTGCAAACATGCCTCTTGCAGTTGAAGATCTGGGTTTCAAACCTGTGTCTTCTATGATTTCAAGAGATTGTTTTGGAAGACATTATTTTGCCATGCCATGCAGGTATGGCAGGGAGGTAATAAAAGGGAACAAAATGCATGCTGGCAAAGGAGCTTATTTTCAGTCCTTCCAACTCATCTTACCCCAGTACGGTCTCTCTCTCCAGGTCTCACCTTCCTCAGAGTCATGCCAGGCATTGGTCCTGGCCTTTCCCCCAATTCCTTGAAAAGCATCAGCATCTGCTGTGCTTCAGGGTCTTTACACCTGATCTGTTTCCCTTTCCTGCAGCACACACATGTGTACATGCACACAAATATACGTACGTACATAACTTCTGTTGTAGTCTGATTTCTGCCATGACATTCTAAGAAGACCATGTGTGCTGGTTGTTGCTGCTTGTTTAGGGTGGATGGGAAATGAGCACAAGGAAATAAGTGCTGGTTGTGGGTGGGGGGCTTGGTTAGCCCAGAATTTTCTCTTGATCCATGTTCAGGTGTCTGATAGGAACTGCACAGATGTTTGTTATGAGGGTGGACATCTGAAAGGATATTTCTACATGATCTTAGACTAAGCATTCCAATCATCAGAACTTCTGTTCTCATAAGTTGATCAATAAGGAATTCCTTCCTGCCTGTGTCACTTAAGCAATGTGGAGTGAGGTGTGGAAGAATTGTTTCCATGGAAAGGCAGAAAAAACCATTCACTGGTGATACTGTTGAGGTTGGCAGTGGGCCCAGGAAAACTGAGGAGAGGCCTGGGATAGCTGTGTGGTTCCCATGAACAGGGGATGCATGAACTTTCCGTGCCATGATGAGTGGTCTTTTTGCCCAGAAAGAGAGCTCTGAGGAGCCAATCCTGAGAGCTTGCTATGTGACCGAGAACTTGCCTCTCGTGAGTAAGATCCTGCTTATGTCTCATAGTACTCTACAAGGTTACACCTCCTAGGGCTTGTTTACTTACCTAGAAAATGAGCATGGGGATCTCTACTGCCAAGACTGTATGTGTGTAGGTTAAAAGAATAACAGAACCTCAGATAACTAGAGGAGTGATGGGTGGTGACAGTGTCCTGCACCTCGATGATGGTTCAGAGCTCTAGAAAGGAAAGACAGGAAGTCCTGTGTGTTGAGCACCTATGAGAAAGAGCAACTTCCTGTCAGGTAGTTGCATTTAATTGTAGGACCTCGTGAGATGAATATTCTGTTCCATCAACATTGGTCCTGTCCTTTTCCTCAGCTCCTTGAAAAGTATCAGTGTCTGCTCTGCCTCAGGGTCTTTATACCTGATTTATTTCTGCTTCCTGGAATGTTTCCCTTCCCTGCCACATACACGTGTACATGCACACACACACACATACATGCACAAACGTGCCATCCTTATTCTTCTGTCTGGCTAGCTTCCTTAGATCTCAGATGTCCCCTTTGAGAGGCATTCTTTGATGTCTGGACCTAACATGCCTTCTCTTCATTCCCCTGTGGTCCCCACATGTCTAATTTCGAGTGTGCATCACCCTGGTTGCTGGTATACATCCACGTGCCTGGGTGGCCAGAGACCAGTGGAGGCTGTGATTTTGTCTCATCTGTGGTCCCCACCCCCATGCAGCCACAGCACCTGGCACAGGGCTGGCCATTTACTAACTGCTCTACTCACATTTGCTGCATGAGTGCATGAATCACTTATCTTTTCCAGTTTCCCTGGTGGCTCAGATAGTAAAGAATCCACCTGCACCAAGCAGACACAGTTTTGATCCCTGTGTACGGAAGATACCCTTGAGAACATGGCTCCCTACCCCAGTATTCTAGCCTGGAGAATTTCTTGGACAGAGGAGCATGGCAGGCTAAATTAGATTTTAAAAATTCATGAGCCTGCTTAAGTGTGAGTGATGGGGAACATTCAGACACTGAGAGTGGGAGTAGAAGTTGAAAGAGCTTCTCTGAAAAACCTACTTCCCCACAAATTTGCTAGTAGTATATGCTGTCCAAGTGTTAGAATTTTGCCAATCTGCTGGGTGAGAAATTGCACATTAAGGTAGTAAAAAAAAAAAAAACTGTATTGAGGTATAATCGATATGTAATAAATTTCACATGTTTAAAATGTATAATTTAATGCATTCTGAAGTATGGATACAGTTGTTAAATCATCATCAAAATCAAAATAGTAAACATATTCATCCCCCCAAAAGTTTCTTTGTGCCCCTTGGCAATCCCCCTCTCTAAAGCACCTTTTCCCTCCTCCCCAGACAATCACTGACCTGTTCAGATGCTATAAATTGCTTGCATTTTAAAGCATTTTTTATAAATGGAACCAAACAGCCTTCTTTATTTTCTTTCTTTCACTCAGTATAATCATTTCGAGTTTCATGCATGTCATTGTGTGTATTAATAGTTGGATAGTGTGCATTCTCTTTATTGCACAGTAATTCTCAGTTGTGTGGATATACCACAAAATGTTTCTTCACTTACCTTTTGATGGTCATGTGAGTTGCTCCAGACTGGCTGTTATGGGTTTCCCTGGTGGCTCAGCTGGTAAAGAATTTGGGGAGACTTAGGTTCGATCCCTGGTTTGAGAAGATCCTCTGGGAAGGGAAAAGCTACCTACTTTAATATTCTGGCCTGGAGAATTCCACGGACTGTACAGTCCATGGGGCTGCAAAGAGTCGTACATGACTGAGCGACTTTCACTTTCACTTTGCCTATTATGGATAAAGCTCTGTATGGACATGTGTTTTGTGTCTTTTAGATTGTTGTTGTTGTTTAGGTGCTAAGTTGTGTCCGTCTCTTTTGGGACCTCATGGACTGTAGCATGCCAGGCTCCTCTGTCCATGGAGTTCCACAGGCAAAAGTACTGGAGTGGGTTGCCATTTCCTTCTTCATGGGATCTTCCTGGACCAGGGATAGAACCCACCCACACCTTCTGCATTGGAAGGTGAATTCTTTATCACTGAGCCATTGGGGAACTATCTCTTTTGGTTTTTCCCCATTGGATAGTATATAGAAATATGATGTTAACTATACTTTTTTCAGGGATGTCCTTTACCTTATGGAAGAATTTTCAATTAATTCCTACTTTGCTAATAGTTTTAATCAGAAATGAATGCCACATTTTGTAGAATTTTAAAAATTTTCATCTATTTCATAAGAGATTTTTCTTTTCCATGATTTTTAGAATAAATTACATTGATTTTTAAATATTAAATAAACTTTTTATTCTTGAGATAAACTCAACTTGGTCATGATATACTGTTCTTTTAAAATAAAATATCACTATTTGCAAAAATCTTCCTGAAAGCTTTTGCAACTAAGATCATGAAGAATATTCATCTGCAATGTTCTCTTCTACTTTGGCCACCTGATGCAAAGATCAGACTCACTTGAAAAGACCCTGATGCTGGGAAAGACTGAGGGCAGGAGGAGAAGGAGACAAATGATGAGATGGTTGAATGGCATCACCGACTCAATGGACATGGGTTTGGGTGAACTCCGGGAGTTGGTGATGGACAGGGAGGCCTGGTGTGCTGCGGTTCATGGGGTTGCAAAGAGTTGAACACGGCTGAGTGACTGAACTGAACTGAATGTTCTCTTCTGCTCTCTTTCTGGTATTGGAATCAAGGTATTGTCGGTTTCATAAAAATGAGTTGGAAAGTATATTCTTACTTTACTTTTCTGGAAGAGTATGAGGAAAATTAGGTTTATTTCTTCCTTAAATATTTGCTAGAATGCAAAGGGAATTTGAGTGCTGAGAATTTTCATGATTGGGAGATTTTTAATTAAAAAGACAATGTCTTTAAATACATAGAAAATTCTGTGTTTGCTTAAATAATCTTTGGTAGTTTACATTTTCCAAGGAATTTTTCCTTTTCACCTATTGACATATTATTTGTTTATTGACATAAGGCTGTTTGTAATACTTTCTTGTCATCTTTTTAATTTCTGTAGAATCTGTAGTGATGCTACTTCTGTCGTTCTTGGTCTTGATAATCTGTGCTGTCTTTGATTCTTTTTCATGATGATGAGCTTGGTTAGAGGCTTATCAATTTTACTGACCTCCTCAAAGAACTAGTTTTTAGTTTTAGTGATTTTCTCTACAGTTTTTTCTATTTCTGATCTCATTTTCATTATTTCCTTTATTTGACTTAATTCAGGTTTTTTTTTTAAAATATGGACCATTTTAAAGTCTTTATTGAATTTGTTACAATATTGCTTCTGTTGTTTTCATGTTCTGTGTTTTTGGCCATGAGGCATGTGGGATCTCAGCTCCATATCAAGGGATAGGTCCTGCACCACTTGCATTGGAAGACGAGTTTCTAAACACTGGATGGCCAGGAAAGTCTCTACTTGAGGTTTAATTTGCTCTTTAAAAAAAAATAAATCTAGTTTCTTAGGGGGAAATCTGAAGTCAAATCTTTCTTTTCTAATATACACAGTTAGTGCTATAAATTTCCCTCTAGTAAATGTGTTGGTGACTCCAACAAATTTTGATCATTTCTGTTTTGAGTTGAGTCCATTTGTCATCATATTCCCTGATTCTTTACATGCCTGACATTACTTTATTGAATGATAATCATTGTAGCTTGTTAGGGGCTAGATTGGAAAAGGAAATGGCAACCCACTGCAGTATTCTTGCCTGGAGAATCCCAGGGACAGGGGAGCCTGGTGGGCTGCTGAGAGGGTAACAGGCAGGAAGGCCAGGGGTCTCCAAACGGAGGAAATAGCCTGCAAGTGTTAGACATTTTATCTCTCTTAAGCGGCAGGAGGAAACAAACTAGAAATATTTTCTCCTTCTCTATACAAATTTAAAAAGAGGTTTCTCTTAAAAGTCTGTGTTGCTATAATGACACCTAGTTTCACTTGAAGTTAACCATTGCCTTTTTCTTATGGAAATGTTTATCTTAAGCTATGCTAATGTACTGTGCATTTACCCCAAACTCTGTCTTCAAGTCGGTTCCGCCTTTTGGGCCCAGAACCTACTTGATAAACCAGTATGTCAATACTCCGATAATGTTCCTCTAATCTATGTAAATGAAACTATTTATATGGTGATCTGCCCTTCCTCAATATTCCAGTTAATCATTTTATGGCTCAAGATGAACCATTTAGAGCTAAGGTTATCCCAAAATACATCTTATGGGTGATGGCAGGAGGAAACAAACTAGAGATATTTTCTCCTTCTCTATACAAATTTAAAAAGAGGTTTCTCTTAAAATTCTGTGTTGCTATAATGACACCTAGTTTCACTTGAAGTTAACCATTGCCTTTTTCTTATGGAAATGTTTATCTTAAGCTATGCTAATGTACTGTGCATTTACCCCAAACTCTGTCTTCAAGTCGGTTCCGCCTTTTGGGCCCAGAACCTACTTGATAAACCAGTATGTCAATACTCCGATAATGTTCCTCTAATCTATGTAAATGAAACTATTTATATGGTGATCTGCCCTTCCTCAATATTCCAGTTAATCATTTTATGGCTCAAGATAAACCATTTAGAGCTAAGGTTATCCCAAAATACATCTTATGGGTGAAGGGCCTGGTGCCATTCTGAGTTTTGAGACATTCCTTTCTTTTATTAACAGACTGCTGGTGACTATATAACATCCAGCTGAAGACTAGCAGGCGAGTACTCTTTCTACCCCCTTCTGATGCCTATGTCAGAAGCTTTCTCTGTCTCCTTTATACCTTAATAAAACTTTATTACACAAAAGCTCTGAGCGATTCAAGCCTCGTCTCTGGCCCCGGATTGAATTCTTCTCCTCCGGGGGCCAAGAATCCCGGCGTTGTGATTCAACAACAACCTTTCACTGCCGTCTATGGGGTTGCACAGAGTTGGACACGACTGAAATGACTTAGCAGCAGCAGCAGCAGCAGGGGCTAGATACTTCTGTGTCCGATTCTTTGCAACGCTGTGGACTGGACTCCTCTGTCCATGGGATTCCCAAGGCAAGAATACTGGAGTTGGTTGTCATTTCCTTCTCCAGGGGATCTTCCCAACCCAGGGAAGGGTCTCTCGCACTGCAGGTGGATTCTTTACCATCTGAGCCACCAGGGAAGCCCTAGATATGTTTGTATTCCTATAAATATCCTTTGTTCTTGGGTGCAATTAATCACTTGGAGACATTTTGATCTTTTGAGTCTGGTTTTTAAGAGTTTGCTTCAGTGGTAAAGAATCTGCCCACAAATGCAAGAGATACAGGAGTCTCGAGTTCAAGCCCTGGGTCAGGAAGATCCCCTGAAGGAGGAAATGGCAACCCACTCCAGTATTCTTGCCTGGAGAATTCCATGGAGAGAGGAGCCTGGAGGGCTACTGGCCATGAGGTTGCAAAGAGTCAGACATGACTGAGCACACAGGTACACATTTAAGATTTACTAGGTGGAAACCAGGGCAGGGTTTAGTCTATGGCTAATTGTCCATCTAGTCAAAGCTTTGGTTTGCTAGTAATCATGTATGAATGTGAGAGTTGGACTATAAAGAAAGCTGAGCACTGAAGAATTGATGCTTTTGAACTGTGGTGTTGGAGAAGACTCTTGAAAGTCCCTTGGACTGCAAGGAGATCCGACCAGTCCATCCTAAAGGAGATCAGTCCTGAATATTCATTGGGAAGACTGATGCTGAAGCTGAAACTCCAATACTTTGGCCACCTGATGTGAAGAACGGACTCCTTGCAAAAGGCCCTGATGCTGGGCAAGATTGAAGGCAGGAGGAGAAGGGGATGACAGAGGATGAGATGGTTGGATGGCATCACTGACTCAATGGACATGAGTTTGAGTAAGCTCCGGGAGTTGGTAATGGACAGGAAAGCCTGGTGTACTGCAGTCCGTAGGGTTGCAAAGAGTCAGACACGATTGAGCAATCGAACTGAACTGAATTATTCCCCATTGTTGGGACGTGTTTTTTCTTAGTACTCTACAGAATGATCCCTGAATTAAAATGTTGTAAGATCTGAGAGCAGCACCCTTCCCAGCCCTGTGTGAGCCCTGAATACTCTTCCCTCTAGTGCTTTTTAGTGGTTCTTTCACTGGCCTCAAATAGTTTTCTCACATGCAGAGTACTCTACTGATTAAATGAGGGCTGCTCTTTGAAAGTCTCTGAAATTCTCTCCTCTACAGTGCCCTACCCAGAATCTCTGGCCACCTTGAACTCTCTGGACTCCGAGCTCTGTCTCTTTAACTCAAGGAGCCCTTGGACTCCATCTGAGTTCCCTTCCCTGCAGGGATGCCTACAATGTCTCTCAAGGCAGAAAGTGGGACAATCATAGGGCTCACTTCATTTGTTTCCCATCTTTCAGGGTCACTTTCCTTTATTGCCCAATGTTCAATGTCTTGAAATTGGTTGTTTTGTACCTTTGTCTATTAAAGACACTTTTCCTAGGCAGAGGGTAAATCTAGCTCTTGTTACTACATCTTGGTCATAAGCTTAGACTTTGTTCACTTGCTCAGTCGACCCCTTGGACTGCAGCATGCCAGATTTCCCCGTCCTTAGACCAAAGTGGTTTTAATTTACTTTTCTCATATCAGTAAGGTCCTTCATTTTTTCATGCCATTGAGATTCCATTTCTGTGAATTGTCTAGTCATTTCTTGGCTCATTTCTCACCAGGGTTTTTCTTCCTTCTATAATTTTGAAAAACTTTATAGAGATTTATATGTTAAGGATACTACACTTTGTTGTTCTTGTGATTTAAATTCCAGATATTTTCCGAGTATATTTGTCATTAACAGTTTTATATTTTCTCATGCAAATGTTTTTAATTTTTATGTAAAAATACTTTCCCTTATTTTTTCTAAATTATTAGATGTATTCCTTTTTAAAAAAAAGCAATATACATAAGCATATTATGAAGAAACCATGCATTGAGGTAAACTCTTCAAGCATCCCTTGGGTGAAGGATGCTAAGGTTCTGATGTAACAGCTAGACTGTCAGTACCTAGATCTTATTTTAAGAGAATAGTATCTTTTAAATACATTTGTATTGAATATTTATATGAATTTTTGTTATAAAATATTCGCTGAAGCTGGATGAGGTAAACCTCTGCATGTTGAATTCAGTTTCGTGCATGCATACTAAGTCATCTCAGTTGTGTCTGACTCTTTTGCCGTGCCTTCCTCCAGGGGATCTTCCTGACCCAGGGATCAAAGTGATGGCTCTTACATCTCATGCATTGGCAGACAGGTTCTTTACCACTAGTGCCACCTAGGAAGCCCTGATTCAGTTGTATGTTTTTTCAAAGCTCTGTTTATAATGAAAGGGTCCCTGGGAAGAAATTCCAAGCACAGGAACCTAGGCAGAAAGAATGACATTGAGGTATGCACAGGGAAGCAAGGCTAGAGAAAAGTGGTGTCATCACTGATTGAGCATGTACTCTGTAATGGGATAATAGAAGAACATAGTCGTAAGAGAAAGTCTTCAGTGGATACAGTCCTGTTTGTGGTTGCCTAGTCTGCGGAATAACCTTCCTAAACTTGGAATCTTATCCTCCTTATGATTTCTGCATCTCTGAAGCAGAAATCAGTCACTCACTTTCCCAGCCTCCCTTGCAGTTCAGGGTAGGCATGTGACTCAAGGTCACCAACCAGATGCACTGACATGAAACTTTGATTTGCCAAAGAGAAAGGATTGGATGAGGCAAGCGCATCTGGAAATTCACTTTCTCAGGAGAATTACAGCAGAGGCTGCTTCAAGAGGGGCAGGCAGGGCTGAGGGGCTGGGGTTCAACCTCCTGGGGAGCCTTGTGAGCTAAGATGTCCATGCTCAGTGGAAGTGGCAATAGGTGAACTTCCCTGGAGGTGACGTTAGGGGCATTTGGACACTGTTCCTGGATATTGTCACCACCTCAAACTTGATCTTCAGACTGTTTGATTGGGAAGGGTGGGATCTGGGAAGTAAAACTTCTTTAAATTAGTAGTGGGGGTACCTCGGGCTATTGCTCATTCTTAATGGCTTGTCAGTAAGGAGACATATTTGCAACTTGCACCTTCTTCCAGCTAATAAGAAAAAATAGAGGAAGACAAATAAAAAAGTTCCCCTTGTTTTCTTTAGAGAATAGAGATGAGAGAAAATAAAACCATTGCATCGTGGCCACCAACCATCCTCTTTGTTCATTTGAAAAGAAATTGAGGCTTTTCTATATACCAGATGCTGTGCCAAGTGATAGACTTCTGTGAGAAGCAGGAGGAAAACCAGGATATCAAAATTTTTGACCAGTTGTGATATCAAAAACAATAAAAGCCTTTATCACTCGCTGCAGTTGTGTCCGGAAAATAATTCTGTGCAGGCTGCGTGGTGTGAGATGTTCGAAGTTGTTGAACATGAAGCCTAAACATGTTAATTTGATAAATTAGCAGGAGGTTATTCCACCCCTACTTCGCAACAAGATCACAGGAAATTTGCTAACACAGAATGACAAAATGCTAAGGGAAAAAAATAAATCCCCAGAAGTGATCAATAACCCTTTAGTGCCCATTGCTATGGGATAGGAAAGACTTTAACATTTAAAAAAAATTTATTTTATTGAAGTACAGTTTATTTACAATGTTGCATTAGTTTCTGCTGTATAGTGAAGTGTTTCAGTTATACATGTATATACACTCCTTTTCATGTTTTCTTCCATTATAGTTTATCATAGAATATTGAATATAGTTCCCTATGCTACACAGTAGGACCCTGCTGTTTGTCCATTCCACAGATAATGGTTTGCATCTGTGAATCCAAACTCCCAAGCTGTCCCTCTCCGACCCCCGCTTTCCCCTTGGCAGCCACAGGTCTCTTCTCTACGCTTGTGAGTTTGTTTCTGTTTTGTGTGGATGAGTTTATTTGTGTCATATTTTAGATTCCACATATAAGTGATACCATATGATATTTGTCTTTTCTCAACTACTTCACTTTTTTAGTATGATAATCTCTAAATCTACCCATGTTGCTACAAGTGGCCTTATTTCATTCTTTTTCATGGCAGAGTAATATTCCATTGCATATTTGTGCCATCTCTTTATCCATTCATCTGTCTATAGACTTTCATTAATAGGTTGTTTCCATGTCTTGGGAAAGCTTTTAAGCTTTAATGGTCAATGCAAAATAAAATAAGACAAAAACAATCTTCACCTTTGTACAGTGTCTCACAATTTCCAAAGCATATGTATTCATTCATTTAAGCAATTCAGTTATTGGAGGATCTACTGCATGCCACACTCATCCATCTTTCCTCAACCCCTGTTTTATTTTTCACATAATGCCATCAGTCAGCTTTCTTAGTCACGAGCAATAGCAAGGGACTCTGGCTGATATAGTGGTGGTGAAAGGCAATAACAGTCTTCACAGTTAGATACACTGACCTGTCTTTCTATCCCATGCTAGCTATGTGACCTGGAACAATCTTAATTTCTGTCTTGTAAAGATGGTAAGTCAGCTCATGTGCTTCCTTTGCTCATAGCCTTCCAAAGGCTTCCCATCTCAGGCAGAGATAAGGTCAGGCTCCTTTCTCTACCCTGTAAAGTCAAACCAACTGGATAGTTATGTGCCTGACTGCGTCTCCCACTCCTTTCCTTCTTATTCTGCTCCAGCCACTTTGGACCTTGCTGTACCTCAAGCAGCCAGACATGCTGCTGCCTCAGGGCCTTTGAACTTGTCGATTGCTCTCTCTGCAGTACTCTTTTCTCACCATCTACAGGGTTTGCTTCCTCACTTCCTTAAGCCTTCATTAAAACATTGCCATCTCAACGAGACCTCCCTCATTGAAAACTGCAAATCCGTCCCTCCATCCTTCTCCTCTCATTTCCTGCTCTGTTTTTCTCCATATCACCCATCAGCTTAGAACATACAGTGTCATCTGCTTGTTTATATTCTGTCTCCCTTCGCTGCAATGACTGCTTCGTGAGAAAGGATGCATTCAAGCACCTGAAATCCAAGAACACAGTAGGCACATCTGCTGAGCAAATGAGTGAAGCAGGCCAGCTTCCTGTCCTCCTCACTCTTGCAGTGGGTGGTTAGAGTCCCTCCTGCCATCAGGCTTGTGAGGATGAAATGAGATTAGGTCCTTAGAGTGCCTGGTGTACCGCCTACAAGTACCAGCCTTGGGTGCCCTGCTGTCCACCTTGCAGGCCAGCTTTTCACTCCACACAAGCTGTCCAGGAAATAAATCTGATTAATGCCCTTCACCTTGAGTACCCTGAGCACTGTGCTTGAAGAAGCTTTGAAGCCAGTAACTATCAGCCACTAAACTGTCTGCCAGAGGTTCAGCTCAGAGGGGGCCACACTCAAGGGGTCACTGGGGAGAGAGGAGAAGGATGTTCAGCTTTAAAAGGAAGCAGGAAGACATCAATCGTGCAGATGGGAGGAGGGCAGCAAAGGACACACTTTCAACCTGAAGGATGCAGAGTCTAGCTGGATGCACGTGTCTCATGGTATAGATGTGATGTTGGAATGCAAATAAATTTTGAGCTGCTACAGAGATTCACAGGTGCGAGAGCTCACTGTGGGCTATGGGAAGAAGGGAAGACTTCTTTGGTGAGGTGACAATTTGATCAAATTATATTGTGAGGGATTTATGGGCATCTTGGAGGCAGGATAATGCCTAACTTTGAACAAATTAAGAAACAGTCGTGTAATGAGCTTCCCAGGGGGCTCAGATGGTAAAGAGTTCACCTGCAATGTGGGAGACCTGGATTTGATCCCTGGATTGGGAAAAATGCCTGGAAAAGGAACTGGCAACCCACTCCAGTATTCTTGCCTGGGAAATCCCATGGACAGAAGAGCCTGGCGGGCTATAGTCCATGGGGTGGCAAAGAGCTGGACAAGACTGAGCAACTAACACAGGAGTATAACAGGTGGAGATGGAAGTGCCATCTTTAAAGCTTGGATTGGAATGTGGTTCTTCAGGGCACTAGTCTGCCAGCTTCTTGATCTGCTGGCTTTCAGAAGAGTTACTCTTCCTTGTCTCCCCACCACCACCACCACCATGGACTGGTCCTGGATCTGAGCTGAGTGGCCACGCTGATTTCTTCTTACTTCATCCCTTGCCTTAGGTGGGCTTCCTCCCTACCATCATGACAGTTCACATGTACAAGATGAGTTCAGACTTCACCCCGATCTCGTCAGGGGTGCTCTCTGATGGTGCATGGCGGTCTGCTCTCTGAGAAGAGGAGCGTGAGATGAACATGCCCAGCTCAGTGATGCAACACAGAGGGGTTCAGACGCTCCCTCCTGTGGAGGGGATGGAAATACTCTTGCCTTTATGGAAATACTCTTGTCTTTATGGAAGTATCCAAAGTGGGGAAGAAATTTCACTCCTGAGGAACCTGGCCAATTATGGCTGGCTGAAGTTCAGGTTGATTTGGAAAACTGTAATAGAAGCAATGAATTCGGACAGGTATATTAACGCCACCCTCATCAACATAACAACAACAACAGCAGCTCAAACAACAGCATTTCAGCAATCCAGCAACCACAACCATAACATCACTTGCTCCAGTTCTAGGGAGCAGCTTAGCGTGTTTGCTTAACATGCATCACCCCATCTAACCCTCACAGGATTTGCTTGAAAAGCTGAAATGTGGAGAGACTATGGATGAAATTATATCTCTAAGATATTTGTCATCCGGTAGAAAAGAACTCAGTTTTGGAGGTAGATATATCTGGGTTCTAAGCCAGGGTCTTTTATGACTCGGACAAGCAAGTTCCATAACCTCTTTGAACTTCAATTTTTAATCTCTCACGGGGGAAGAAAAAAGAATCCTAACTTTGTTGTGAAGACTGAGTAAGGTTTTGTGTGAGGTACAGGGCACCCTCCCAGTGGGGTCACCTGGAAGGCATCTTGTCAAATGAGCCTCTAAGAGAAACAACCAGGAGATGAGGTCACCCTCTTATTCACCCTCTCTCTGTTCTGGGGTCCTTTATCTTTCATCATTTTGCTTCTTCTCAGCTGGGAGCTGTCAGAAAAGCTCAGAAATGTAGGGGAAAGACAGCTTTTATCCCCTACGCTTGTCATCTTCAGCTCCTCACTGATGCTCAGTTCTGTTTTCTCAGGAAATGTTAAAAAAAAACCCCACAACACCTTCATAAACACCAAAACAACCCTGTTTCTCTTCAAAGTGGACTCTCAGAAGATGAGAGGGAATTGGATCTCTGTCTACCCGAGGGCCTTGTTTATAGGTTGGGTTCTGTGTGTTTGTTCCCAAGAGAACTGGCACACACACAAAAAACCCAGGATGCTCAGGGGATCCTGGGGTTGGGAAACACCTGCCACTGAACAACAATACACTTTGTTCAGGCTCCACTCCTGAAGGCAGCACAACACATTGAGAAACGGGGTGGGAACAGTCCATGGAGTGTGCGCATGTGCAAAAGAAGGATGAAGCAATGCCCCATCGCTGGCCAACAGAACTCCGCCATGAACAGAGGCACTCGGCCCTCCTCATTCTGCAGTCGTTGGGACCCATCAGTGAAGCTAAGGTTCTTCTCAGTGGGCTTCTTGAAGCCAGGGACTGTGTTGTTTGGTTCGCCACCCTTTGCCTCAGTTTATTTCGGTTCAGTTCAGTCGCTCAGTCATGTCCAATTCTTTGCGTCCCCATGAACTGCAGCACACCAGGCTTCCCTGTTCATCAACAGCTCCCAGAGCTTGCTCAAACTCATGTCCATTGAGTCAATAATGCCATCCAACTATCTCATCCTCTGTCATCCCCTTCTCCTCCTACCTTCAATCTTTCCTAGCATCAAGGTCTTTTCCAGTGAGTCACTTCCTCGCATCAGGTGGCCAAATTATTGGAGTTTCAGCTTTAGCATCAGTCTTTCCAATGAATATTCAGGACTGATCTCCTTTAGGATGGACTGGTTGGATCTCCTTGCAGTCCAAGGGACTCTCAAGAGTCTTCTCCAACACCACAGTTCAAAAGCATCAATTCTTCAGTGCTCAGCTTTCTTTTTTTTCTTTATTTTATTTTATTTTATTTTCTTCTACTTTACAATACTGTATTGGTTTTGCCATAATTTGACATGAATCATCCACATGTGTACATGTGCTCCCAATCCTGAAACCCCTTCCCACCTCCCACCTTATAGTCCAGCTCTCACATCCATACATGACCACTGGAAAAACCATAGCCTTGACTAGACGGACCTTTGTTGGCAAAGTAATGTCTCTACTTTTTAATATGCTGTCTAGGTTGGTCGTAGTTTTTCTCCCAAGGAACAAGCACATTTTAATTTCATGGCTGCAGTCATCATCTGCAGTGATTTTGGAGCCCAAGAAAATAAAGTCTGTCATTGTTTCCATTGTTTCCCCATCTATTTGCCATGAAGTGATGGGACTGGATACCATGATCTTAGTTTTCTGAATGTTGAATTGTAAACCAATATTTTCATTCTCCTCTTTCACTCTCTACCTAATGAATGCTTTTCCCACCTTGGGCAGATTCTGATCTTTGGTGAGACTCCAGCCTCAGCCCGACAGAGAGCTGAGTGCGGAAGCAGAGGTCATCCTCAGAGTCTGTCCCACCACAGGCCAAGGTGCAGACTTGTGTACTCCTGCACTGATCATTGTTGGCATTGAGGTGGTGGGGTGGAAGGAAGGGCCCTTGGAGAGTTCTCAGGTTCTTTTCGCAATCTCTACCAGTGAAGAAGACTCTAGTCCCTGAGGCAAGTCTGGGAAAGGTTACAGGACAAACCCGTGGTGGCAGAACACAGGGGGCGTGGGGGTGGAGGCAGAGAGCCGGTGAGAGGGCTCAAGGAGGTCTGGGCCGGGCCTCCTGTGCTTAAGAGGTCAGTGTGGAGAGGAGGCCTGCATGGCTCTGCTCACACTGTCCTGCTGATCTGGGCGGAAGGAGACCTGCACTGCTACAGTTGGGGATGGTCGTCCTGGGGTTTGGGGCTGTAGCCCCAGCCGGCAGCAGAATGTTATAGGTGTGACCCTGCTTGCAAAGTATGGAGTTTTCACATGTGCAAGTAGCTGTGAGGACAGACACTTGATGTGCCAGGCTCTCTGGCACAAGACTCAAAATGGAAATAACTATATATCAAAGTGGAAAAATAAAGTGCAGCAGTTCTGAATGGCTTGTTGATGTTGCTGTTGTTGTTTAGTGACTGCCATGCTCAACTCTTTGTGAGCCCATGGACTGCAGCATGCCAGGCTCCCCTGTCCTTCACTATCTCCCACGATTTGCTCAAATTCATGTCCATTGAGTTGGTGATGCCATTCAACCATCTCATCCTCTGCCACCCCCTTTTCTCTTCCATCTTTCCCAGCATAGGGGTCTTTTCCAATGAGTGGACTCTTCATACCAGGAGGCCAAAATATTGGAGCTTCAGCTTTAGGGATACCTCACCTCCAGATGAGCCTTGACACAGAAATAATGCTAAATATTTCTGCTTTTATTTTTTATGATTGTATATTACTCAATGTTATACATATATGTTTATAATTATAGACATTATTTTTTGAGATCTATTCTTTACATTGAGAAATAAGTAATCTAGTCTGCTTGTTCTATTATCCACTTCCTCATCCCTCCTTCTACATTTTCTTAGTTTTCTTGACGTTTTCCTGTCATCTGTGGATTGATTAGAGGTTGAATGACTTTAAATACAACACAGTTTAGGCTTTGGGCCTCTCAGCTTCTCAGGCTCCTTCCAAAGCTATGGATCTAATTTTGAATTTCCAAGATTGTGTCAGTTTCTTAAAAAAAAATTTAGTCCCTCAGTCATATCTGTTTCTGCAATCTCATAAACTATAACCCACCAGGCTTCTCTGTCCATAGGATTCTCGAGGCAAGAATACTGGAGTGGGTTGCCCATTCCTTCTCCAGGGGATGTTTGCAACCCAGGGTTTGAACCTGTGTCTCCTGCATTGTAGGTGGATTCTTTACCTTTGAGCCACCAAGAGGTTCCCAATTTGTTCAAACTCCAGCCCCTTCAAATCTGGATCTACTCCGTTAACTTTATAGTGTCAAAGTTGTCATGTATGTGCACAATATAAGTATATAGCTTTTAGCTGTACTAACACTCTGTAATCACCATGCTGTAATGAGGGTGGTAGGTATGTATGTTCAGTCACTCAGTCGTGTCCAACTCTTTATGACCCTATGGACTGTATCCCACCAGGTTCCTCTGTCCATGGGGTTTTTCAGGAAAGAATACTGGAGTAGGTTGCCATTTCCTTCTCCAGGGAATCTTCCCTTCCTTCCCAGAGATCGAACCTGTGTCTCCTACATTGCAGGCAGACTCTTTACCAGCTGAGCCATTGGGAAGGAGGGTAATAAGCTCTATTTCTTTCTTTTTTTAAATTGAGGGTATAACTGCTTTACAATGTTGTGTTAGTTTCTGCTGTACAATAAAATGAATCAGCTATATGTGTACATATTTGGACCTCCCATCCACCCCTTCCATCCTGCTCATCTGCATCACCACAGAGCACCAAGCTGAGCTCCCTGTGTTATATAGCATGTTCCTGCTAGCTATCTGTTTGATACATGGTAGTGTATATATGTGAATTCCAGTCTCCCAGTTCACCCTGCTTTTCCCTTCTCTCCCTTGTGTCTTCATGTCCATTCTCTACATTGGTGTCTCTGTTTCTACCCTCAAATAAGTTCATCTGTACCATTTTTCTAGATGGCATATTAAAAAGCAGAAATATTACTTTGCCAACAAAGGTCCGTCTAGCTATAGCTATGGTTTTACCAGTAGCCATGTTGGACTATAAAGAAAGCTGAGGGCCGAAGAATTGATGCTTTTGAACTGTGGTGTTGGAGAAGACACTTGAGAGTCCCTTGGACAGCAAGGAGAACCAACTGTAAAGGAAATCAGTCCTGAATATTCATTGGAAAGAAAATATTCATTGAATGCTGAAGCTGAAACTCCAATATTCTGGCCATCTGATGCGAAGAACCGACTCATTGGAAAAGATCCTGATGCTGGGAAAGATTGAAGGCAGGAGGAGAAGGGGACAACAGAGGGTGAGATCGTTGGATGACATCACTGACTCATGAACATGAGTTTGAGCAAGCTCCTGGAGGTGGTGATGGACAGGGAATCCTGGCATGCTGCAGTCCATGGGGTTGCAGAGTCAGACATGACTGAGCAACTGAACTGAACTGTACCATTTTTCTAGATTCCACATATATGTTAATACATGATATTTGGTTTTCTCATTCTGACTTACTTCACTTAGCTCTATTTCTTACTGCATCAATTGAAACAGGGCTATGGACTCTCATTGTGAAAACTGAGTTGCTTGGCACCTGGAGAATTCTCTCCGTGTCTTCACCCTTCATCTTCTGACTTCTATCAGCTAAGTCACAATCATATTCTCTTTATTAAATATAAGGAAAGTATCCCTGCTTTGTCCCAGGTTTGATTCTATAATTTTAAACCAACCAAAGTATTTGCAATATTATATGTGTCATGTTTGAAAGTGACAAGTAAAAGTGAAAGTCACTCAGTCCTGTCCGACTCTGAGACCCCATGGACTATATTGTCATGTTTATGTGGATGTAAATTCCTTCCAAGCCAAGCTGTTTGCTTAATTCCAAGGAGAAGGGGTCACCATGAAAGAAGGCGGAGGAAGGAAGAGATTTGGGCCTGGATTTGGGGGCTGGCTCCTTCCTTCACCGAGTGTGCGGCTTTTATAAGTGATTCCTCCTTCCTAGGCCTCAGTTTCCTCACATGTGAAACTGAGATCCTAGCTGAGGCCTCGTCAGGCTGTGTGTGCACACGGTGTGAGAGTGAGTGCTCCGAGTGCTGCAGCGTCGCCATGAATACTGACCGCAGGCATCTCACGCGGCATCAGATCAAGCTCATGTTCTCTTTACTCCCGGTTCTATGACATTTCTTCCACTTGCTTCTCCACTCCTTTTCTTGAATTTTTTTTATTGGGGCCATAATTTTTAATTTCCAGAAACTCTTTTATACTCTTCCCCTTTTTTTTTTTTTTTCAGTACAGCTTGTTCTTTTTTTTTTTTTTTTATGGCTACAATACCTTCTCTCATCTCTCTGAGGATATGAATTCAATCTTTCAGGGTTCTCTTCTCTTCCCGGAGCTGACTGTTTCCTTTGGGGAGAATTGTTCTGTGTTTATCCCGGTCCCCTTTCTCCTGTGACCTTCTTTTCCCCCAGGTTTGCTTCGGCCAGCCTGTTCTTGCGGCTTGTCAATAAAGGACTGAGCTGATGGGTGAGGTGCTCCGTGGGCTTCTGCGGGTGTGTGACCATGTTTGATCTCTCGGCTTTCTCACAGATGAGGTTGATGTGGGCATATTCCCCGTGGGCGAGGCCTGCCAGCCCAAGGGTTTACTTCAGCCTGCAGAGTTGGTACAGACAGACAGACTGCCCCTCCCCGAAGCATAAACTCTACCCGGAGCACTAGGAACTGCAGTTAGGTTCGCCGTCCTGTTTGGAAACCAGGACTCCAATTTCAGTCTTGGAAAAAAATAAAAGAAGCTTCTGCAAGCCTGTGAGTAGAGAGAACAGTGTCAGGAGCGTTGATGGCCAGCTCTTTTGTACACACAGCTTTCAAGTCTTTTTTAAGATCCATACACTCCAATGCTCATGGTCGTGTTATTTACAACTACCAAGGTATGGAAGTAGCCTTGGTAGTGGCCTTCAGTGGATGAATGGATAAGAAAGACGTGGTTTAAATATACAATGGAATATCACTCAGCCATAAAAAAGAGGGAAATGTTGCCATTTGCAGTAACATGGATAGACTTCAAGGGCATTATGCTAAATGAAAGAAGTCAGACAGAGACAAATACTGTATGACATCACTTATATGTGGAATCTAAAAAACACAAAAGACTGAATAAAACAACAAAGAAGTATAATCACAGCTACAGAGAGCAAACTAGTAGTTACCAATGTGGAAAGGGAAGAGGAAGGGGCAACATAGGAGTAAGGGACTTTAAAAAAGATTATTATGGGATTATGTGAAATCATGTGTGTGTGAAACCTTTGAAAATTGTAAAGCACTATAGAATTAAAACTAATAAACTGAATCAAAACCCCTTTTTATTTTATAATAATTTTAGACTTATGTAAGAGCTTCAAAGACGCAAGATTAACCTTTCCTAGTGTCGACGTATTACATAATCATAATATAGTTGTCAAAGTTAAGAAATGAATGCTGGTACTTACCATTAACTAAAATCTGGACTTTTTATTTGGAAGTCACCAGCTTTTCTACTAGTGCCCTCTTTCTGCTCCATGAGGCCATCTAGCACACCTCATTTATTTAATTGCTGTATCTCCTTAGTCTCTTATAAGTTGTGATATTTATCAGTCTTCCTTGTCTTTTGTGGTTCTGGTACTTTGGTGAGCAGGAATTTTTAGTGGAGGTTTGTCCAATGTTTTCTCATGACTCTGCTGGGGTTATGGATTTGGAGGAAGCACACTGCAGAGATGAAGTGTCCTGCTCATCATAGCTGATTGGGGTACGTGATACCTATGGGACTTTTCCCTTGTTATCTTTGACCACCTGGGTTAAGTGGTGTGTGTCACTGTCACGTTTCTCCACTGTAACATACCCTCCTCCCCTTCCTATATTCTGTCTGCTTTAGAAGTGAGTCAATAGGTTCTGCCCACAGGTCCCAGGATAATTGCCATACTTTCTCCATGATCCACCTCCCTGACCATTCTTCCTTCGTGAATGAGTTGGTATCTCAGCCAGGTTTGGCACATTCTCTGGGTATTTGCACATACAGGATACAGAATGTCAGGGCAATCTTTCCCTCCACGTGCTTAATTTCTAGAATTAGAGATGTATGATGGTAGTTTTTTGACTCATCCTACATGAAAAGCTACTGTGTAGTTTGAGAAATTGCCATAAACTGGAATCTCTCTGACTTCCAGTTTCCTCCTTTAAGATTTTGGCCCTTGCAGAAATCCAAGACCCAGTGAGACAACACAAGCAGAGTGCCGCCCTTGGGCCTGGTGTGAGGTCCATTTTCAGTAAATGACGGTTCCCTGCTGCCTGAGCGATCTCAGGGCTTTCCACCTCTAACATTCCAAAGTCCTGAGATACAGTCACCAAAGTGCACATGACTATGAGCTAATTCTTTTCATTGGATAGAATTTTAAGGCAGAAAGAAAATAGCAAATCACTATTTCTGCTGCCTCTTGCCTCTATTTGATTACTCGGAGCCAGAAAGTTCTAAGTGGGGACCATTGCTAATAAAACTGCAATATTTCGTGCAACTCAATGAAGTCTGGGTTTTCTTTTGTTAAGAGATATGTGCTTTGCCAAACCCTGTTTCCCCTTCATCTTTTCTAACAGAACTTCAACCTTGGTCATGCCTGTGTACCATTCCATATCACACAGAGGAAGGTGACCTCATCTGAAGCATAAGAGAGTAGATTGCTATTGGTCTAAACCAATCAGAGCGCTTCATCCTGCATGTTGGTGATTGATTTAGGATGGGCCTGTGAGCCGATCTTGATTGATGAGATGTGGGGGATGTCCAAAGGATTCTGAGAAAGTCTTCTTCTCTGTGAGAGAGAGCCACAGGAAGGTCGTATTCCTTCTCCTTGCCCTGGATGGGCCTGTATCTGCATAGGATGTGCATAGCTGTGGCCATCATCTAATGACCAAGAGGGTCAACATCCTGAAGGCAGTGCCAAAACATCAGGATGTCAGGGTGGAAAGATGCACAGAACCTGGGCCCTGGTGATATTCTCGATCCATGGGCCATTCTGTGCCAGGGATTTGCCCTGCCTTGGTCTCCTTGTTAAGTGGGACAATACATTTTCTTGAGTAAGGTGGTTAGAGTTGAGTTTCTTCTTACCTAGAGCAGAAAGCAAACTGATACACTACATTTTTGGAAAAATGGTCCTGAAAATAAGCAACCTTTTCAAAGCGCCTCTCCAGAGACTCTTACAGTGATGTGCTTTAAATAGCTGATGTTTTTATCTGAGAGAAAACACGTGTGTGTGTGTGTGTGTGTGTGTGTGTGTGTGTGTATGTGTGTGTATGTGTGTGTGTGTGTGTGTATGTGTGTGTGTGTGTGTGTGTGAAAGGAGCAGGAATGTTGGGCAGAGGGGGAAACAGATGACTAACAGAAGCAGAAGGGAGAGAAGGCTCAACCCAAGGCATCCAGAGGGCATACTCTTCCTATAAGAAGAATGAAGGAGAGGAGAGGACAATTTTCATTAAGTGTGTATTGCATGCCAGGCAGTAGGAGCTCTAAACACATGGCTTTATTGAATTCCCAGGATAGGGCTGAGAGATTTCAAGTGGCTTAAAACATAACAAAAGTCCTGGCCCTTTACCACTCCAATCCAATTCTTTGACAAGTCATCAGATATGTCCCAAATCCACTCACTTTTCTCCGTCTCCTGGGTTACCAAGCGTTAGATCTTGGACTTCTTGCTTCAATTTTGAACTTCCCGCAGGGCTCTGCATTGAGATTTCAACATTGATACAGTCAGTCGTTCACTGATTTCTGTTATATTCTTATATCCTGAGCTCCCTTGAGAACTTGTGAGCCGGGGAGATGGGGAAGGGCTGATCAACAAAATGGGATTCAAGTTTTTCTCGTCCTGCCCAGAACACCATCCAGAACCCCTTCTTTCTCAGCCTTAATGGTTAAGTTGACTACACATGGCACATGAAGTGAATTCCTGTTTAGAAAATTCCCTTGAATTGAACATAGTAGGTGGTTGTACAGATAGATTCTTAGCATGAGGACAGCGCCAGGATCCAGTCTCTATGCCTGGAAAGGTCTGAGTGTTACTCACCACTCTCCCTGCAGAGAGGAAAGACTTAGCAGGTGTGGGTGCTGGGGGATGGAGAATAAACATGAAGTGCAGAGAGGCTGAGAGGGAAATCCATTAATCATGTTTGTGCGTGATTACCCAGGAAGAAGCAGCTGCTTGTTATTTGTGACAGTTAGTAATTAAACAAGAGAGAGGCCCCGCCATGATCTCATGTTTGAGGTCAGAGGACGAAATAGGACAGACAGCGAATGGTGACAGGCGCAGCGCGTGGGCTGACTCATCAAAGTGGCAGCTACTTGTAAGTGCGGCCAGGCTGGGCCCCGCGGTGGGCGTGTCTGCATGCCTTACATGTCCACTTAAGGGAGCTCTCTGCTGGGGGCCAACTAGACACAGCCCCTGACAGTGGAGTTCACAGTCTGGATTGGGGTGGGTGGGACACGTAACCATAGCTGTGCTACTGACCTCAGGTTTGGCTGCTCGCTGCTCAAAAGCTAATAACTCTAGAGGCAAGCGTCAGTAGAAAGGAAAGGTGCTTAAATCAGAAAAGATGGCAATCTGGGGAAGAAGCTGGACTCATGTCCAGAGGACAGCTCTGAAGGGTCTGCTCAGCCATGGCAGTTTTTAAAGGGGGAAATGGGGGCAAGACTCTGAATCATCAAGGCAGGCGGTTGAGTTCTGCATCCTTCTCCACTGCATGCAGACTGGTAGACTCTCTCTTTCAGATGTTATCTTGCCCATGTGATCTACTTTCAGGATTCCTTAAGGGGCTGTTGTGGCGTAGAGAGCTAATCCTTCTTTCCTGGATTCTTCATTCCTCTTTTCAATCTAAGGAAATAAGCAACAGGCTAGACAAGGCATGTTGTGTATTCAGGAAAGAGTAACTCGGGGGAGTTAGTTTCGATTATTTAGTGATCACATTCCTTTACTTAGGTTTTTAAGGTTAGAGAAGACAGAAATGGGTAAACAAGAAAGGGGCAAAAGAGCTACTTTGAATTGATCTAGTGTGGTAAACGCTGCCAGAGTTAAACTGCATAAACCAGACACTATACCCAAAGGGCTGCTGGGAGCACTTGCTGCACAGAGAGGAAGAAAAAAGAAATAGAGTGACTTTCAAGAATACTCAACTGGGAAGGAAGGGGTCACTGACAGGGGTCCACAGTTGAGAAAAAGCCCAACAGTCAACTCATGAGGACAAAATGGACCATAGATTTCTCTGCAAATCCTTCTCCTCCATGGAGGAGTTCATGGGGCTGAATTGCCCATGAGCAAGACAAGGGTGCACTCTCAGTCTGCCACCTAATGTCTGAGGTGTGTTTCCTGGTCAGACGTCAGCAAACCTTTTCCCCGAAAGGGCCAGATGACAAATATTTTCAGCCTTGCAAGCCACCTAATTTATGTGACAAATACTCGATTCTGCAGTTTGCAGTTTGAATGCAGCTGTAGACACACAGAAGCAAATGGGTGTGGCCAAGTTGGCCCGAGAACAGAAGGGTCTAAATCCTTGTTACTCCAAGCATGGTCCCTGGTCCAGTAATGTCTGCATGCCTTGGAAGCTTGTTGGAAGTGAAGAATCTCAGGCCGCACTGGGGGCCACCTGAATTAGGATCTGCTGCTCATAAGGATTGTTCCTGAGACTTCCACATATATCTCTACCATACACAGTGATCACATTTTTGTCACCTGTAAAATGGAGAGATAATTCATATAGCCAGCACACTGGGTGAGTGAGAATTCTAAGCGTTCACAGGTTGACAATGCTAAGAGATCACTCTCCACGGGTCTCTTCTGTCAGTGCATGTCTTCTAAGTGAGAAGGATGGCCCTTTTGTTCTAGAAGATCTTCTCAAGGATGTCTGTGCAGAAAACTTGACTGATGGAGGCTGTGTCTTCCTCAGGGCAAAGAGCTGAAGTGCTCAGTGCCTGGTATAAAACATCCGGGTTCCCTGAGCTTAGGGCACCTCTAGTGCAATGTACTCCACTGCATGTGTGGGTATGCTGGCCTTCTTCAGAGCATCTTGAGGGCAATGGGACACCAAAGGTCTTGCTGATGCTCTGATACTACTGTGGTTGTTAATAATAGTAATGAAGTCCTTTGATGACTCAGGAGTCTCTTGACACACCTCCCTTTCCTGAAGGAAAGGAAGTTTCCTGGATGGACCAGGGTCAAGGAACCCAAGTGTTCTTGGCAACTTCTCCCTGCAACTCTCCTTGCTTTTAATCCCACAAGAAAGGAAGGATGGGTAGAATTCACCTTTCCTTGACCTCTGTCCTCGGCTGGTTCCTGGGAATCTCCTGTAGGATGCTCAAGGTCAGCAGTGCTAGGGATGTGCCCTGATGCAGAGATCCATCCTCTGGCTACCTTCTTTCTCTCTTCTAGAGGGAATAGCCACAAACCACCGATGTACTGGAAAATGTTTTAAACCTGGGTCACAATAGCATGGAAATGGTATGGACCATCACATCAGAGCTAGAAGCTGGCCGCTGTGACCCCAAGAAGATTCTCTTCCAGGTGCTTTTCCTGGTAGAGGACAGAGTATCCTTGTAGTAACGAGTGGTAGGGTGATGCCAGAATCTCTGCAGAGCAGGGACTCAGGATGCCAGTCTGGAGGGATGGGAGATTTGCCTTAAAACTGCTTTTGTTTAGCAGGCACCTTCTGTTTAGCTAAAGAGCACCTTTATGGGGTGGTTTTGTGATACTAAGAGAGAATGGGAAGGACCCCCAAGTCCTGTGGAGTCACTGCTCTGTAATATAAAGTTCGTGAAGTTTGAACTTCAGCTGACAGTTCAAATCTTGACTCTACCACCAACTAGGTAAGTGGCCTCAGGCAAATTAGGGGTCCTCCAAAGTTTGTTTTGCTCATCTCTAAAATGCACATACTGCATAGAATTACAGTCGTCAAGTTCCTGGCAGAAAGTGGGCCTGGAGTAAGCTCTGGCTTCTCTTGGGACTCCTGGGGGAGAAGTGGACTGGAGCACTGCCCACTGGGTTTCCTCCATGCCTGATCTTTGTTGTGGCTTCTGGGAAGGTCACTGCTAGCTATTTGACCCGAAGCCTGCAGTATACTGAGTGAGAAGGCACAGAGGTGGAGGGCTTACGAAGACGGTAGGTGATGGAGGCTGTGGTCTGCAGAGCTCAGCTTGGAAACTTGTGGGAAGAGCTTCGTGAGGTGAGAAGAGATGCCTTGCTTGGTGAGAACTATGGCTCTGCATGGCACTTCGTGAGTTACCATGAGCACACCTTCAACCAGAGCCCCAGAGCTGCTGCTTGAGAAAGGCAGTGCAGGAATTACCAGGCCCTGCTCGTGGGTGCAGAAACTGACATTCAGAAATGTAAGAACTTGTAGAGAGCCTGCCAGTGGTTCCACAAGTGAATGGTGGGGCTGCGATGTGAAACCAAGTCTCCTACTCCAAAGCATCTCTTGCTGGACCAGTATCAGATAGGGTGGGCCTGTGCCCACTCCAGAGAGGACCAGTGTGTCCAGTGGGGAGCAGCCTCCCAGCCATCACTGGAGACATGGAGATGTGGAAACTATTGTCTGATATCCCTGCAGGCTGAGGACCCTGGAAAGGGAAGTGGACCAACCTATGGTGGGAATTGAGGTGAGTCTGATGGATGGGGGTCCCTAAAGGAGGTCACCTAAAGGAGGTGAGTCTGATGGATGGGGCTTCCTAAAGGAAGCTGAAAGATCAGACCTGGCAAGGGGGTAGGGGGTATCAGGAGGCAGGGACCCAGGGACAGTGTGTCACTGCATGGGGCCTTCCCAGGACCAGTCACATCTTGTACTTTCAGAAGGTGAGGGAGGAGGCAGAAGGGCAAGAAGTGAGTTGCCTGCAGCTCAAGAGCTCTGCATTGGAACCACCATTAAAAGAGCTGATTTTAACAAGTTCAAACTGTGTCTCTACAGCCTGGAAAGAGAGAAAGGGGTGGACGCCAATGTTCTGGCAGAAGCCTGGTAGTCATAGCTCCTGGTGGCCAGGAACCATGATGGTCAACACAGCTGTGGCACTGAGGCTTCACAGGGACTCCCCTTTCCCCACGAGTAGGGAGGGCCCCTTCTGGTTAACGTGAAAGCACTTTGTGGTCACTCAAGCAAATCTGGAGACAGTTCTGGACAATATAATGACCTTAATTCTGTCAGTAAGTGGGAAGGGACTTCAAGCATGTGTCTTGGAGTTGCTAGCTATTTGACCCGAAGCCTGCAGTATACTGAGTGAGAAGGCACAGAGGTGGAGGGCTTACGAAGACGGTAGGTGATGGAGGCTGTGGTCTGCAGAGCTCAGCTTGGAAACTTGTGGGAAGAGCTTCGTGAGGTGAGAAGAGATGCCTTGCTTGGTGAGAACTATGGCTCTGCATGGCACTTCGTGAGTTACCATGAGCACACCTTCAACCAGAGCCCCAGAGCTGCTGCTTGAGAAAGGCAGTGCAGGAATTACCAGGCCCTGCTCGTGGGTGCAGAAACTGACATTCAGAAATGTAAGAACTTGTAGAGAGCCTGCCAGTGGTTCCACACAGTGAATGGTGGGGCTGCGATGTGAAACCAAGTCTCCTACTCCAAAGCATCTCTTGCTGGACCAGTATCAGATAGGGTGGGCCTGTGCCCACTCCAGAGAGGACCAGTGTGTCCAGTGGGGAGCAGCCTCCCAGCCATCACTGGAGACATGGAGATGTGGAAACTATTGTCTGATATCCCTGCAGGCTGAGGACCCTGGAAAGGGAAGTGGACCAACCTATGGTGGGAATTGAGGTGAGTCTGATGGATGGGGGTCCCTAAAGGAGGTCACCTAAAGGAGGTGAGTCTGATGGATGGGGCTTCCTAAAGGAAGCTGAAAGATCAGACCTGGCAAGGGGGTAGGGGGTATCAGGAGGCAGGGACCCAGGGACAGTGTGTCACTGCATGGGGCCTTCCCAGGACCAGTCACATCTTGTACTTTCAGAAGGTGAGGGAGGAGGCAGAAGGGCAAGAAGTGAGTTGCCTGCAGCTCAAGAGCTCTGCATTGGAACCACCATTAAAAGAGCTGATTTTAACAAGTTCAAACTGTGTCTCTACAGCCTGGAAAGAGAGAAAGGGGTGGACGCCAATGTTCTGGCAGAAGCCTGGTAGTCATAGCTCCTGGTGGCCAGGAACCATGATGGTCAACACAGCTGTGGCACTGAGGCTTCACAGGGACTCCCCTTTCCCCACGAGTAGGGAGGGCCCCTTCTGGTTAACGTGAAAGCACTTTGTGGTCACTCAAGCAAATCTGGAGACAGTTCTGGACAATATAATGACCTTAATTCTGTCAGTAAGTGGGAAGGGACTTCAAGCATGTGTCTTGGAGTTTACTGTTACTATGAAAGTGAAAGTCAGTCATGTCCGACCTTTGTGACCCGCATGGACTATATACAGTCCATGGAATTTTCCAGGCCAGAATACTGGAGTGGGTAGCCTTTCCCTTCTCCAGGGGATCTTCCCAACCCAGGGATCAAACCCAGGTCTCCCACATTGCAGGCAGATTCTTTACCAGATGAGCCACAAGGGAAGCCCAAGAATACTGAAGTGGGTAGCCTATCCTTTCTCCAGCGGATCTTCCCGACCCAGGAATTGAACTGGGGTCTCCTGCATTGCAGGCAGATTCTTTACCAACAGTGCTATGAGGGAAGCCCATTACTCCTATTATAAATGTGAGTAATCTTTACTTATTGGCATGAGAAGACTGAAATATATTTCAGTGGAAGTGGGAAAGCCCTGTCAATGTTACCAGTTTACAGCTTGTCCCTCTGTGCCTAAATCTCAAATCATAAGGTGACTCCTCATGCAAGTTCTTCCTTGGGCACATATTTCTTCTATCAGATTGCTTTCCTGACAAATGGCCTGGGGCTCTGTACTCTGGGAAGGGGGGTTTGGATGAGGGAAGAGGGAAAATTCATCTGGAACTCGAGACTCAGGTGATATGTCTCTAAAGGGGATGGGAGGGGGACTGGGTCCTTCATTGGTGGGTCAGGAAGAGGCAGCCTCTGGGAAACCATTGGGATAGGGAGAGAAAAAAAAAGGCCTGGGAGATGGCAGTGGGGCCAGATGCTTTTGGTGGCTGCCAAAAGCAAGCTTCACCCACTTGGAGGGTTTGTGTTGGACTTGCTTTTATCTCATTCACCCTCGAATTATTAGCTGTTGGTTAGTTGCCAACTTGTGTCCTCCTCTTTTGCAACCCCATGGACTGTAGCCCACCAGGCTCCTCTGTCCGTGAGGATTCTCCAGGCAAAAATACTGGAGTGGGTTGCCATTTTCTTCCCCAGGGGATCTTTCTGACTCAGGGATGAAATCCAGCTCTACCTATATTTGCAGGTGGATTCTTTACCACTGAGCCACCTGGGGAGCCCAAATAAATGATTCCCTCCTGTGAAATAGGTGCTTTCAGGGCTGCATATGGGAAGTGTGAGGAGGTAGACATGAGAACCTGACCTCTGTTAGGAATTTGGGGAAAAAGAGCAGGAGTCATGGTTGAAAGTAACCCTGTCATGCAGTTGGCAGAAATCAGAGCTGTAAGAAAGTCACAGAAAATGTGTGAGAGGTTATGTGGGGAAGATTATATCTGTCTTGGGTCAGGGTTCCATGAGACCCAGAAGAGGGGTGGAATTATCCCGTGAATCATGTATTTTGAGATGCTGATGTCAAGATGGGGGTTGAAAGGGGTCCCAGGTAGCAGACGTAGGTTGGCAAAAGCAGGGAGGCGGCAGGTTAAGGAGTCTGTACAGTAGAGTGAACACTGTTCATTTGCACCCATCTGTGTGCTATAAGGTTTGAGTGGTAATTTGGGGAAATTTTAAGAGTGTTTTTCTTTAGGTAGAGAATTTTCTGTGTTTTCCTCCATTAAATAGACTGTATCTTTGCATGTGTGAAATAATGATGAGATGATCACAGTGATGATGATGGAGATGGTGGTGCCGATAGTGGTGGTGATGATGGTGATGGTAATGATAGTGATGACAGTGATGATAATGATGATGGTAATGCTGCTGCTGCTGCTTCTGATGATGATGACGATTTCAATGGGGATGATGACAGCGGTGGTGGTGATGGTGGTGTGGTGGTGATGATAATGATGATGGTAGTGATAATGATGATGGTGATGACAACATGAATTGTGATCAAGTTGGACTGAGCCTTAAATTGCCAAGTTTGGTTTTATTCTCTGGGCAAAGGAAACACATCATTGACTTGATATATTCCCTACCTCCCTGCCCCCAGTCTCTTTTGTTTCTTGCTAAATTTGACTCTAAGGGGACATTGCCCATCTCACCCAACCATGAATAAGAACAAAGTTGTAAGAAGGAATCTCCAAGAAATAGTTTATTCTGAACAAGGAACAAGGCTGACTTGAACAGAGCCAGGAAATCCAGTGTCTCGGGCTACTTCCAGCTCCTGCCCCTAATTCATGAACTCAGTCCAGTGAGACACCCTCAGTGCAGCCACGGTCACAGTGAAGAGAGAAGCAGCCCCATTATTTCCTGCAGGGGACAGGATGGTGCCCACAGGGAACAAAGAATGAAAAGCGTACAGAACAGTGGACACGTGGACAGTACCATCTAGAAACAGCCTGGGCTTGAAGGAGGAAAACAAGGATCATTTCTTCCTGTTTTCAAATAAAAACATAAACCACGTGTTATATGAAAATGTCTCTTAAGAAATCTAAGAGGTTTATGATATAAATAGTGAAAGTTGGATAAAAATAAAAACACAACTGAACTTTTCACAGGACTGTACAGATATCAGAGACTCCAGAAAGATGAGTTCAAAGAATCTAAAACACCAGGCTTGTTTCTACAGAAAAGTGACCTGCCCAATGAGTGAAACAAGAAAGTTTCTTAAAATTATGTTGATTATGATGTTGACCAAAAACTGCTACAAAGTAGCTTGGGTATGTCACACACAGGATATTAATTAACCTTTTAACAACCCTAGGGGTTAGTTTTTTTAATCCCTATTTTAAAATGAGAAAACTGACACTGAAGTGGTTATGTGATTGCCTGAGGTCTTCCGGTTAGTAAACAGCAGGGCTGGATTCTGATCACAATCTTGATTCCAAGTCTAAGCTTTATTCCGGTTGCTAAAATCATCTCCCAATTCAAAAACAAAGTCCTCCCTGAACAGATCATCAAGTAGTTTGCTCTTAGCAGGAGCCCACCATCCTCCTAGCATAAACTTTCTAAACAACTGGGCTTCCTAGTTTATCAGTGTGGACCAGCCTTCTTGATGGCAATTGGAGACCCTCTTTAAGATGGTGCTGATGAGATGATGTCTCCCCCTTCCAGGAAAGGAAAATTGGATGGAGACAGAGACTCAGAGTTCTGCCATGGGACTGGGTTTTGGGAGGAACTCTGCTGACACTCTTTAGGGATGACTGACGGTCAGCGACTTGACTTTTTGAATGGGCATCGTCCTGCCATCCCAGCACCAGGGGTGGGGTAGGAGTGGAGACCTGTTGAAATTAATGATGGGGACAGTAGCAGGCCAACTTAGAACGTCAGAAAGACTGGCCTGGCAGAGGAAGCAAAAGAGGACACTTTCAGTTTTGCTCCAGGATTGGGAGATTGCGTTTCTATAGGCAGGGCAAACGCATCAGACTATTAAGGGCTGCCTTTTCAAAAGTATGCCTGAAGACCAGGGTAGACCGAATTGCAAAGTTGTGATGGTCTAGTTGCTTTAGGGGATGGGAGTGCACTCCAAATAGTAAGGTTCTATTTCGCCTGTATAAATAATGTCATAAATGTCAAAGGTTTTGGATGTCCACTACCCAATTGGATTCTTCCAATAACTTTGTAATCAGAGGTGGGGCATAGAGCTGTGTAACTCCTTTGACAGATGTGGAAAACTGAGGCACAGAAAGGGCAAGGCTTGTCCACAGATGTGCAGGGAATTAGCTGGGCAGCTTGGACCAGAACCCAGGCTCCCCAGCTCTGAGCCCAGGGCTTTCTCTGCATCTGATATTATTTGGGGTGAGATGGGGACCATCGCGGCAGAGAGGGGCTTTCGGTGGGCAGAGCAGAGGTGTGTGCAGTCCCGCTGGAAGCCGCAGGTGGTGGCTTAGCTGCTGCAGCCACGAGAACAGGCATGGGCCAGAATGTTGTTGTTACACCCGTCCTGGAGCTTGCCCTGGGCCTGGCTCCCAGCTCGGCCTTCCATGTCTAAGAGCTGGCCGCCCTGCCCCTGCTGCTTCCTCAGCCTGCAAAGAAGCACAGCACAGATCCAGTTAGCGATGTGGAGCGGGGGATGTCCAGGCACAGAGGGGAACCAGAGAGACCAAGGAGACTTGCACGAGCAGAATGCTGTGTCTGGGAGCCTGCAGGCTGGGTCCACACCCAGCTCAGCTGGCTCTGATGAGTTACTCAACCCCCAAAGCCTCGGTCTCTTTATCTGTAAAATGGAGATAATAATTCCTATCTCATGGCTCCTTGTGAAGTCCACAGGAGATCACGTATATAATTTCCAAGTTCACACAGTAGGTAGAGGGTGAGCCTCACACATCATTCATGCATATATAACTAGTGAAAGCCCACTGGTGGGCCAGCCATCATGTCCAGGAGCAGAGGAAGCCCTGGCCAGCAAAACAGTCTGAGGGTCTATCTTCGTCAAGTTTACCACCTGATGGGGAGATGGAAATAGATCAAATGATCTCCAAAGGTAATTATAGGGGAATGGAATGCAAAAATAGGAAGTTAAGAGATACCTGGAGTAAGGGGCAAATTTGGCCTTGGACTACAAAAATGAAGCAGGGCAAAGGTTAACAGAGTTTTGCCAAGAGAACGCGCTGGTCATAGCAAACACCCTCTTCCAACAACACAAGAGAAGACTCTACACATGGACATCACCAGATGGTCAATACTGAAATCAGACTGATTATATTCTTTGCAGCCGAAGATGGAGAAGCTCTATACAGTCAGCAAAAACAAGACCAGGAGTTGACTATGGCTTGTATCATGAACTCCCTATTGCCAGATTCACACTTAAATTGAAGAAAGTAGGGAAAACCACCAGACCATTCAGGTATGATCTAAATCAAATCCTTTACAATTATACAGTGGAAGTGACAAACAGATTCAAGAGATTAGATCTGATAGAGTGCCTGAAGGACTATGGACAGAGGTTCATGACACTATACAGGAGGCAGTGATCAAGACCATCTTCAAGAAAAAGAAATGCAAAAAGGCAAAATGGTTGTCTGAGAAAGCCTTACAAATGGCTGAGAAAAGAAGAGAAGCTAAAGGCAAAGGAGAAAAGGAAAGATAGACCCATTTGAATGCAGAGTTCCAAAGAACAGCAAGGAGAGATAAGAAAGCCTTCCTCTGTGATCAGTGCAAAGAAATAGAGGAAAACAATAGAATGGGAAAGACTAGAGATCTCTTCAAGGAAATTAGAGATACCAAGGGAACATTTCATGCAAAGATGGGCTTAACAAAGGGCAGAAATGGTACGGACCTAACAGAAGCAGAAGATATTAAGAAGAGGTGGCAAGAATATACAGAAGAACTCTACAAAAAAGATCTTCACAACCCAGATAATCACGATGGTGTGATCACTCACCTAGAGCCAGACATCCTGGAAAGTGAAGTCAAGTGGGCCTTAGGAAGCATCACTATGAACAAAGCTAGTGGAGGTGGTGGAATTCCAGTTGTGGTAATCCAAATCTTAAAAGATGATGCTGTGAAAGTGCTGCACTCAACATGCCAGCAAATTTGGAAAACTCAGCAGTGACCACAGAACTGGAAAAGATCAGTTTTCATTCCAACCCCAAAGAAAGACAATGCCAAAGATTATTCAAACTACCACATGATTGCACTCATCTCACATGCTAGCAAATTTCAAAATTCTCCAAGCCAGGCTTCAACAGTACGTGAACTGTGAACTTACAAATGTTCAAGTTGGATTTAGAAAAGGTAGAGGAACTGGAGATCAAATTGCCAACATCTGTTGGATTACAGAAAAAGTAAGAGAGTTCCAGAAAAACATATACTTCTGCTTTATTGACTACACCAAAGCCTTTGACTGTGTGGATGACCACAAACTGTGGAAAATTCTTAAAGGATATGGGAATACCAGACCACCTTACCTGCCTCCTGGGAAATATGTATGCAGGTCAAGAAGCAACAGTTAGAACTGGACATGGAACAACAGACTGGTTCCAAATGGGAAAAAGAGTATGTCAAGGTTGTATATTGTCACCCTGATTATTTAACTTATACGCAGAGTACATCATGAGAAACGCTGGACTGGAAGAAGCACAAGCTGGACTCAAGATTGCTGGGAGAAATATCAATAACCTCAGACATGTAGATAACACCACCCTTATGGCAGAAAGTGAAGAAGAAGTAAAGAGCTTCTTGATGAAAGTGAAAGAGGAGAGTGAAAAAGTTGGCTTATAGCTCAACATTCAGAAAATGAAGACCATGGCTCTTTTCCCACCACTTCATGGGAAATAGATGGGGAAACATGGAAACAGTGAGAGGCTTTGTTTTTGGAGGGCTCCAAAATCACAGCAGATGCTGACTGCAGCCATGAAATTAAAAGACACTTACTCCTTGGAAGCAAAGCTGTGACCAACCTAGACAGCATATTAAAAAACAGAGACATTACTTTGCCAACAAAGGTCTATCTAGTCAAAGCTTTGTTTTCCCAGTAATCATGTATGGATGTGAGAGTTGGACTATAAAGAAAGCTGAGCACCAAAGAATTGATGCTTTTGAACTGTGGTGTTGGAGAACTCTTGAGAGTCTCTTGGACTGCAAGGAGACCCAACCAGTCAACTGTAAAGGAAATCAGTCCTGAATATTCATTGGAAGGACTGATGCTGAAGCTGAAACTCCAATACTTTGTCACCTGATGGGAAGAACTGACTCACTAGAAAAGACCCTGATGTTGGGAAAGATTGAAAGCGGGAGGAGAAGGGGATGACAGAGGATGAGATGGTTGGAGAGCAACACTGATTTGATGGACATGGGTTTGAGCAAGCTCTGGGAGCTGGTGATGGACAGGGAAGCCTGGTGTGCTACAGTCCATGGGATCTCAAAGAGTCAGACAGGATTGAGCGACTGAACTGAACTGATCTCACAAAGAAATACCCGAACAGATGAGCACCCAAACTTACAAAATACTCCATGACAAACAGTGTTGAGGGAGTTTAATTCTTAAAAAAATTTTTTTCTTGAAGTATAATTGATTTGTGTTGTGTTAGTAAAGTGACTCAGCTGCATCTCTCTACTTGTCCATTCGTATGTTCTTTTCCATATTCTCTTCCATTGTGGCTTATCACAGGATACTGAATACAGCTGCCTTTGTCATTTATCTATTTTATGCATACTAGTTTACATCTGCTAATCCCAGACTCCTAATTTATCCCTCTTCCCTTCCTTCAGCCTTTGGTAACTGTAAGTTTATTTTCTATGTCTGTGAGTCTGTTTTGTAAATAGTTCATCTGTATCATATTTTAGATTTCGCATATATGTGATATCATATGACATTTGTCTTTCTCTGTTTAACTTACTTTACTTAGCATGATAATCTCTAGGTCCATCCATACCGCTGGAAATGGCATTTTCATTCTTTTCTTATGGTTGAGCAATATTCCATTGCATATATATATATGCTACTTCTTTATCCATTCATCTGTTGATAGACGTTTAGGCTGCTTTTGTGTCTTACCTACACAGGGGTGCCAGATTTTCTCTGGATATATACCCAGGAGTGGGACTGCTTGCCCATATGGCAACTCTATTTTTAGTTTTTAGGGCTCCTCCTTAAAAATAGTGGTTGCAGCAATTTACCTTGAGGGAGCAAGGATGTGAACACTGCATTTCCTAACAGGTGGCCACCTGGCTGCTTTCCATGTGATCGTGGAGGTCAACATCCTTCCCTTTCTGATCTCATCAAGTTCAGGATCATGCCCTAAACCACAGCTGTCACGTCGTGTAGGCCAAAATATGAAGCTGAGACACTGAGGGAGGCAACGCGAAGTCTGAGACCAGGGGAGAGCTCAGTTCAAACCCTGAATCTCAACAGCAGCCACTAGAGTCAAGGGGCCAAGCTGTCTGTCTTCTGAGCCTGCTTCCTGATCTATCACTGGGGACTATATCACTCACTTGGCAGGAGGCTAAAGGGAATCAGAGAGGATGGGCATGAAATATCTAGTACAGAGCTGGGAATAATCATATTACTGGAGTTCTACCTTCTTCTGAAAGAGACGGGTTTCAGCCGGAACGTACCTTTTACATTAGTATGTTCTGTCAGACAGAGTGCAGGCCTACTCTGAAAAAGTTGTTTCACCCAACAAGCTTCTGTGTGTGCTTGTCACGTGCAGAGAACTGTGGATGACCCTCAGATGAACACACACGCAGCCTCAGATGGATCACAGTTTGTGTGTGTGTGTGGTGGGGATGCTCTGTGTGTGTGTGTGTGTTTGGTGGGGATGCTGTGTGTGTGTGTGTGTGTGTGTGTATGGTGGGGATTCTCTTGTGTGTGTATGGTGGGGATGCTGTGTATGTGTGTATGTGTATGTATGGTGGGGATGATGTGTGTGTGTGTGTATGGTGGGGATTCTCTGTGTGTGTGTATGGTGGGGATGCTCTATGTGTGTGTTGTGGGGTGGATGCTCTGTGTGTGTGTTGTGGTGTTGATGCTCTGTGTGTGTATATATGGTGGGGATGCTGTGTGTGTGTGTGTGTATGTGTGTGTGCATGGTGGGGATGCTGTGTGTGTGTGTGTGTGTGTGTGTGTGTATGGTGGGGATGTGCCAGGAGCCAGCATGAGGGACTCCGCCCATGGCAAAGGTCATGAGGAAGGAGGCTTCGGCATATGCAAAGGTGGGATTGAGCCTCAGGAAACCCCCTGTTCCCGAGCATCTACCCCCCAAACCAGAGTCTGCCTCCTTTACTGTTTTATGCTCTCACCTACACCTCTGACTTTACAGGGGACTCTCCCCCATAATTTCTCTCAGAGAAGGAGTTAACCTACAGCTCCAGTTAATAAAAATTCCTGGGCGTGACAAGAGTGTTTCAACTTACGAACTCCTCTGAAGTTTATCTAGCCTGCCTGTACAGGTTTGTCTGGCCACGTGTGATTGTTTACAGCCTCCCAACCATGAGAGGCATGAGATGTGTTAGACTTACTAAAGGCAGATTCTTTTAGGAAGTTAGAAATATTAGTATAGTGGGTTGATTAGGAATTACATTGGTGAAGGGCTTTTCATTTGTTGAGCCAATATTTGCTGCTAAATCTCCATATTCCCTGCCCTTATAATGAATATAACTAGCATATGGGAGAAATAAGTATTAACCTTTGATATTAATCAAGTTAAACCTTAGGATAAGTAAATTCTTTTCTTAATCGTAACCCACTACACCCTCACCCTATAGGAATGCAACTTTATCTGGTACCTTTGGAGGGTGGTGCCTAGTATAAGAAAAATCACCGCTGGAAAATAAGTTTTTTGGTTATCAGAAAGAAAGGATCATAAGATGTCAGCAGGCCTCATGGCCAGAAGATGATGTAAAACCCCTAAGACCTTTTTGTATACATTTATATGAAGCATCTGACTTTGATAAAGGTCAGGACTGCTGACCCCCGCATGATTTTAAGATTTCCATTTGTCTCTATGTGCAACAAAAGGTATATAAGCAAACCTGAAAATAAAGAAACCGGATCAGTTTCTGGAAAAACTGATTCCCCTGCATCGTTCTTTCTTGTTCTCCGTCTTTCTGGCCGAATTCCCATCTGGACGTGGGTGCTCGCCAAGCCTGCTAATTTTGCCCTGGCTTTTAAGTTTCACGTGAGAGGGAGCCCAAGGTGGGACACCCTCCGATATTCAAGTGGGTGCCAGTGGCCTACACAGGTGGTGCAAGCTTCTTGTCTTCAAGCTTTATTGGTACCCCATGTAAACCAAGTTATTTAGCCTCTTTTTCTCCATTAGTATTTTCCTACTACACTATTTCTTTCTAATCTCTCTCCATATCTTTAATTAAGCAATTAATTCCTAGGACACTGACTCCTTCCCCAGTTCGAATTACCCTGGATCCACCGGGGCTGGACCCTGGCAGGGATACTCTGTGTGTGCGGTGGGGATGCTCTGTGTGTGTGTGGTGGGGATTCTCTGTGTGAGTGTGTGTGTGTGTGTGTGTGTATGGTGGGGATGCTCTGTCTGAGTTGTGGTGGGGATGCTGTATGTGTGTGTGTGTGTGGTGTGGATGCTCTGTGTGTGCATGTGTGTGTATGATGGGGATGCTGTATGTGTGTGTGTGTGTGTGTGTGTGTGTGTGCGTGTGTGTGTAGTGAGGACGCCTAGTGTTTGGAACCATGCTAGTATTTGAGCAAGTCCTTCAGCCAATGCTGAAATACTGGCAGCAACACAATGGTTTATGAGATAGGGAATTTGGTGGCTATTGGTTCCTGTCCTTTGTCTACTTGCAGGAACTAGGACCAGGTGTGCAGTCCCTCTGCCTCTGAGGCTTGCAGCCCTCCAGGTGGGACAACTGGGAAAGGCAGTCAGGATAAAAAACATCATCCTAGTGGAGGAGGGGTCAGGACCAAGGGGACAGAGCTGAGATCTAAAGGACAAAGTGGGCAAGGAAGGGAGAGTCTAGGGGGAGGGAGGAGGCTGGTCGGATTTCATCTGCAAGGCTGAGATTGTCTGAGAATCTTGCTCCTGTTTTCTTATTCCCTCCCCTTCATTCAGAGAGACGCTCTCAGGCATCTCTGGAGAGAAAACCAGATCAGAAACAGGGAAAACGCAAATGACAAGAAAGCTATGGAAGTGAAAAGAAAGTTGTTTTACTTACAAAGTAGGACATCACTGTTTGGTTCACATCTGTGATATTGCATAATTCTCCAGGTATATTGTAAGATAAAGATGAATGCCATTAAGATTTTCTTTTAAGTGCCCAAACATAGCCTAGATAGCATTACTATCTCTAGACTTCTGTATTCTCTGATTATAATGCAAAATAAGGCTTCAAAAGCTGCATAATAAAGAGTGGAGCATATGAAAGAGGGAGCCTCAGGAAGGGAGAGATGGAGTCTGAAGTCTTGTATAGATCAAGGGAGGCTTCCTGCAGGAGGCAGCTTTTGAGCTGGGCTTTAAGGACTGGTGTGGAATGTGGGTAGTTGGAGGGAGGGAAGAAATTTGAAATGAAAGGACACCAGTGCAGGAAGGCACAGAAAGTGTAAAAAAAAAAAAAAAATTCCAGGGTGGATCAGAGTCTTTTTTGGAGCTGTGTAATTTCAGCCACTTCAGCTCCTCCTCTTGGACTGTTGCTGCTGCTGCTAAGTTGCTTCAGTAGTGTCTGACTCTGTGTGACCCCATAGATGGCAGCCCATCAGGCTCCCCCATCCCTGGGATTCTCCAGGCAAGAACACTGGAGTGGGTTGCCATTTCCTTCTCCAATGCATGAAAGTGAAAAGTGAAAGTGAAGTTGCTCAGTCGTGTCCTACTCTTAGCGACCCCATGGACTGCAGCCCACCAGGCTCCCGTCCATGGGATTTTCCAGGCAAGAGTATTGGGGTGGGGTGCCATTGCCTTCTCTGCCTCTTGGACAGAGCTGCTTTAAAGAGAACTAGCTGTTTCAAGTCTCCCCTCTTCTATGGAGGGTCGTATGTG
>SJYC01064805.1:0-11454 GCA_006408675.1 Madoqua kirkii
CCGTCCATGGGATTTTCCAGGCAAGAGTATGGGGTGGGGTGCCATTGCCTTCTCTGCCTCTTGGACAGAGCTGCTTTAAAGAGAACTAGCTGTTTCAAGTCTCCCCTCTTCTATGGAGGGTCGTATGTGGAATGATATGACCTGAGTGCTGGGGGCTTTGAAAAGTAAGTAAATGAGATGTGAGTCACACCGCTTGCAACTTAGCACCAGGCTCAGTGTGAGATGAGGAAACAGAACCAAAATGAAAGACTCTCTCTAGACACCCACCCATCCCCCTACAGGCCTACAGAACTGGATTCTGATCTATTTTTTGGAGGCTCCAAAGCCTGCTTTCCTCTCTCTGCATCTACAGTCCCACCCACCTACCAACCATTCACCATCCATCTACCCATCCACTTTCTCTTCACCTACCCATCTATTCTACTCCACCCTTCCATTCATCCATCATCATCCATATGTTCAATTATCTGTTCCACCCCACCCCTACATGTCCACTCCTACTCATCTAGGTGTCCCCCCATCCACTTACTTATTCACCTACCCACTCATGCACCTCCTATATAGAAATCTATATCATCCATTCATTATCCATTCATTCATCAATACATCCCTCCATCCAACCATCTGCTCATCATCCATCTACTGACCCACCTGTCCATCAATTCATTATCCAACCCATCTATTGATTCCCCCCAGAGACTCCCTATTTGCCCATCAACCCACACAGCCACCTCCCATCTATCACCTTTTCATCTACTATCCATCCACCCATCTATCCATCCACCACCCTTCTGCCTATTCATTCATCCATCTACTCCTATGTTTCCATTAATCTGATCAATCATCTGATCCACCTATTACTTCCATATTCTTCCACTCATTCTTTCCACCAGCTATGAGTGTGCCAGGCTTTATGTGCCAGGCTCACAGTTAGGCCTGGGAACACAGCAGAGAGCAAACAGTGAGTGTTCACTGTAATGAAGTCTCTGCCAGAGGAGGCGGTATGGCCTGGCATTCAGGGCCTGGGCTCAGAGCCAGGCTATCTCGTTCTGGTCTGAGTCTGCCACTTATTAGCCACGTGATTTTGGGAGGCTGGATTCAAACCCAGGTCTGTCTGTCTCCAAGGCCCCTGCTCTTTCCACTGAATCTCATGCCTTTCAATCCGGATCTGGGAGGAGAGAGCATGGAATGATTTTGCCACTCTCTGAAGAAATTAGAAAGGCTCAGTTTGCTCAAATAGAAACCCAGGAACCAAGACAATGATGTGAAACCATATGGTTGGCCCCAAGAGCTCACTTCCATGACTAGCCCAGAGCCCAGTTATCTATACTTCAGGAGGAAATGAAAAAGGATTTTACATATCTTAGGAGATGTAGCCCAAGTCTACTGATGCAAATTAGCTAGTTATCACTGCAATGGCAGGAACATTTAATTTTCTCAGCCAACTTTATCAAATTAATTGTCAGTTTTGTGACCAGAATTCCGAGTGATGGATGTGAATGCTCTCAACGTCCCGAATTCAAGCATTAATTGTCAGAAGGAAGTGCTCTGTGATGGAGACCCTCGATTAACGAGAACAGGACACATTAAAATTCGTTGTAATATGGGCTGGAGGCATTTTCAAAGGCAAAGCACTACATAGGACAAAAAGAAAATGGTTAGCAATCAAACTAATTTCAATCCAAGCTCTTCCATACCCCGAGGATACAGTCAGATTAATACCAACGTTGATCTACAGCCTCAAATCCTAGGTGCAGCCTGGCTTCCTGGTTCAGAGTGACCAGCTTTCCTTTGTGCTGGGTGCTTCAAAAAGGAAAACACTTCGAGTACTGTCACACCTGTTCAGATCGCTTCACTGGTTACATGCATCCAGAACTGTGTGGCATCTTGGAGTGGCCGTGTGGCGTGATGGGAGAATGCAGGCTTTGGAATCATAGAGAATTCAGTCAGGGTCCCAGCTTTGCTGTGAATGGCTGAGGGACCTGGCGGAACTCACCCAACTTCCTGAAGACTCTCGTTCCTTGCCTGTAATACAGCCACACCACCTCTTTAATGAAGGTGAACAAATGCATAGATCTACCTGCCTACAGCAGGCACTTTATAAAGGGCAGGGATTTTTATGATGATGACTGCAGTGTGGATGTGCGATGCGTGCGTACTCAGTCATGTCTGATTCTTTGACATACAGTGGCTGAAGGTCAGGACCCAGCAACGAGTGAGACAGGCAACAGGCTCAGGTGGGGGAAATCAGTCGCACAAGTCGCAGCAGGATCCAGGGGGGTCTGGAAACCAGGAAAGGCTGGGCATGGAACTGATGCCTGGAACCGGGTCTCCAGCCTGGTTGCTGGTCTCCCCTCCTCTGGGAAAGGGCCACGGCATGCCATCTGTGACCTTGCATCAGCCGGCCGGGGGCAGGTGAACAGACAGTGTGTGCTGGAAAGCTGGGCAGGTGGATGCAGGAATAAACGCCCAGTCAGGTTTCTACTGCTCATCAGCTGCCTGTTTGCACAACTTGGCAGGCTCTGTCTCAACACACTGGGGGGAAAGGAAGCCAGTCTAATCCGAATGGAGTAACAGGATATCCTCGCTGGACAAGAATCCATGACCACTGGCAGAACCGGCAAGCTCACAGACCTTGCGGACGACAATTTGCATGAATCAAATTGGCGCTTTATCTCTTGTGGCCAAGGGAGATAAGTTGCTGTTTTGTGTGTATATGCACGTGTTGGTTTAAAAATTAAGGCAAAATGATGTCTGACATGGCACTTAATTGATACAGTACTATACTGGCCTGGTAATTTTCTGTATAATAAATATTACTGGCAAATATTTGGGCACAGCTGACTGATCATGTAAGGAGGGTGTTAAGTGCTTAGCATCTGTTCATTCACTGGTCCATACAATAGTCTTTCATATGGGGCAGGTTTTAACACCCCCTTCCCTGATGGCTCAGACGGTAAAGAATCTGCCTGCAATGTAGGAAACCTGGGTTTGATCCTTGGGTTGGGAAAATCCCCTGGAGAAGGGAACAGCTACCCCCACTCCAGTATTCTGGCCTGGAGAATTCCACAGACAGAGGAGCCTGGCAGGCTACAGGTCATGGGGTTGTGAAAAGTTGGACACAACTGAGCAATTTTCACTTTCACCACTTTACAGATGAGGAAACTGAGGCACTTGTGTGAGGTCCGAGGTCGCAAAGCAAACATGGATCAGGATTTAAAACCAGGCAGTCTGATTCCACAGGCTGTGCTCTTAGCTATTATGTATATTGCCTATACATGGTTAATAAAAACCAGAGTCAAACTTACTGGAAAGTTCTGGAAGGGCATGAGCCAACTTGAAGAAGAGTTGTCTGTTTGGAGATAGAAGGTGGGTATTGAAGGGAAGCAAGCAGTCGCCTGGACTAATTGTTTGCACACTGCAAGAATCCCTTCTCTAGCATCCCTTGCACAGAGCCAGCCCGTCTTAACCCAGACACCACTGCCCTCCTCCCCAGATAGTCCATTTCACTGGGGAACTGCTCAAATCCTTAGAAACTTTTCCTTCTCATAGAATTGCAACTGAGAAATCCGTTGTCTGATAGGCCCTCCCCCCTGGCCTTTGGTGCACTTTCTGGAATTATTCAGATGATTTTAATTTTTCTCTCTCTAGGGACATACCTTCGATTCTTAGGAGCCCCAAACTAACCACCTTCCACTGTCCCCCAGGTTTACCCCACCCCACTCTCCACCTGCTCTCCAGCCTGTGAGTCTGACTTGTAGGAATTGTATCAAAAGCTCCCAGGCTCTTTGGGCTTCCAGGGCTTGAACCCTCGGGAGCCCTGGCAGAAATTAGAAGGAGCAAGGGCATTAAGTTCCCAGTCCCCTTCCTGTACTGGCTCCTGGGCTGCTGGGAACCTTGGAAGGTCACTGCGCCAATCAAGGGAGCCTTCTGGATGGCCTCCCTCTCATCTCTTCAACCTCCCAGTGGGAATACCTTGCCTTCTCCGAAGCCCAGTTTATTTACTGCACAAGCCTCTACGCCGGCCCCATAGCCACACCTTTGTAGAGGGTCCTTTGTAGATAAATTATCCTTGGAGAGTGTCTCCTCTGCAACTTTGACCGATACAACATCATTTCTAGTTCCCCATGAGATGTCTCTTCCTTAAGTAAAAGCTCAGTATAACTGGCTGTTCTACTTTCAAACCTCATCACTTACTGGGAAGATCACCTTGTATGCAACACTTATCTTGCAAATTCAATAAGAGCCTTTGGCCAGAAGCATTAAAATTCTATTTTATCTCCTATTGCCTGAAGCAAAACCTATTTGAGGAAGTCTGAGGATGGAGTCAGCTGCACTTTGGGTGTGATATAGCAGAAAGGAGGGGATTATCTTACTAAGCATCCTCTCTCCCCTTTTGCAAACAGATGAGCTCTGGGGGAACTAGAAGGGATGGCAGCCTCAAGTTTCTGAGTGATAGGGACTGAGATTTCTTGAGTGAGTTCATTCTTACTCAACACCTCCTCACTTAATACCTACACCACCTGTCCAGATAAAGTCTGGCAAAGGACTCCTTCTCTGTAGATGTTGTGTGTGTGTGCTAAGTCACTTCAGTTGTGTCTGACTCTGTGACCCTATGAAGTGTAGCCCACTGGGCTCTTCTTCTGTCCATGGGATTCTCTAGGCAAGAATACTGGAGTGGGTTGCCATGTCCCCCCCCCCGCCAGGGGATCTTCCTGACCCAGGGATCAAACCTGCGCCTCATGTGTCTCCTGCATTATAGGCAGATTCTTTACCATTAAGCCACCACGAAGTCCTCTATAGATGTCAATACTTACAAATCAAGGTCATGGTAAGGGTTTAGTTTAGATAAAATGTAAATGTGTATAAGGCACAAGCACAGTGCATGGTATGTAACAGGCTTTCAATATTCTAAAAAATGATAACCCATTTCACTTAACTGGCGAGCAATGAGATTTCCATATGTACAGGGAGAAAATTAGACCACCAACAACATTTACTCTAAAACAGATCACTGGATCCTATTTATAGCTTTCAAATTTACACATAGCCTTATTTCACATAGGACTAAATAAGGCTTATAAATATTCATATAAAAATCAAAAGGGTACCTCTTTTTGACTAGAGAAATCTGATGGAAGGAAAAATAAAGATGGGTCTTTAAATTAGTTAAATCTGAGCAGACCAATGACCACATGTGCTTCAGAGCAACATGATACAGGGTTGCATACAATTGAGGCAATTTGTCAGGGTCTGTGTGCCTCCTTAACTCACTCCAGTATTCTTGCCTAGAGATTCCTGTGGACAGAGGAGCCTGGTGGGCTGCCGTCTCTGGGGTTGCACAGAGTTGGACACGGCTGAAGCAACTTAGCATGCATGCATGCATTGGAGAAGGAAATGGCAGCCCACTCCAGTGTTCTTGCCTGGAGAATCCCAGGGACGGGGAGCCTGGTGGGCTGCCGTCTCTGGGGCTGCACAGAGGCGGACACGACTGAAGCGACTGAGCAGCAGCGGCAGCAGTGTGTCTCCTTTAGCCAACTGAAAACTGGCCCTGTTTTATTTTCTGTGGCTGAGATGGATATGCCAGGATCAGTTACCCTCTTTAACCCAGCTGCAACGCCCCCCCACCCCCACCCCACCGGTCACTTTCATCTGGGGCTGAAATTCCTCCCGTGGTTTCAGGCCGTGGAGTTGATTTCCCCTGGCCGTTTTCTTGTGCTTTGGAAAGGTGTCTCTTTGCTTCCCATTTCTGGGTTTCCAGAAAGCCTAGCCTTCACTAACTCAGTCGCCTGGCCCCTCTCTCCACTCTCCCTCAGACACATCACTGCAGTTATGCTTTTATCAGTTTCTCTGAAACAGGCAGGAAGACACCTACAGATAGACCTGTGATGAGAACTGGGTGAGAAAGTGGCTGCAGGGTCCCAGTCCCCACCCTGAGCTCAACACACGGCAGGAGCTCTCAACTGTCAGCTGCCGTTCCCTTTCACCTGCTCCTGTAAAATCGAGGTTTGCACCACATTCGGAATCTCAGGCTGGGGAGAATGTCAGTGCACTGGCCTTGATTTCAGAGGCTGGATTCTCAGTCAGCCTCTTCCTAGCACAGAAGTTAGAAGGAAGGTGCCTGAGGAAAGGTTTTCCCCGTTTTATACAAGTATCTGGGAAAAGTGGCTTTAATTCTGTCCCTCCTTTCCTGTGACTTGTTGAAGAGCTGAGAAGGATGTCAAGGTTTTCTGTGAGTGACACAGACCATGGTCAAGTCATGGAGTCACTGATGCACAGCCCAGCCTTTATTGACAGACTTATGGAGCCTGAGGCTCAGAGAAGCTGGAACCCCACCGCCCCCCGCCCCCCTAGGCTGGCCACCAAGAGAGGCTCAGCTAGGACCTGCAATGTCCACTCCATTCCTAAGCCTGAGATGAGTTATCCTCATACCTCTTGCCACCTGTTCCCAGTGGCTCCAGGCCACAATGAAGGTCCCTATCTATCTGCTGGGAATCTCCAAGGAGGCTACATGGGCAGATGAAGCCAGCAAACTTTGAATACACCATGATTCATATTAATTTGTATCATCTGGGCCACCAGATGCGAAGAGTCGATTCATTGGAAACGACTCTGATCTGAGAAAGATTTAGGCAGGAGAAGGAGAAGACAGAGGATGAGATGGTTGGATAGCATCATTGACTCAAAGGACACGAGTTTGAACAAACTACACGAGATAGAGAAAGATGGAAGCCTGGCATGCTGCAGTCCATGGGGTCACAAAGAGTTGGACACAACTGAACGAATAACACTTTCATTACACTTTGGGCTCTGGAGCTAGACTACCTCCTTATATCCCCCTCCCTCCCTGCTATCTCCTGGCCATGTGCCCTCCACCTGCTTTATGCCTACCCTTCTCTTGCCGGGAGCCAATGTGAGAAACTCTGCCCATGGCAAAGGCCATGAGGAAGGAAGCTTGGCATGCACAAAGGCGTGATCAAGCCTCAGGAAACCCCCTGTTCCTGAGCATCTAAACCCAAAACCAGAGTCTGTTTTATGCTTTCACCTACATCTCTGACTTTATGGGGGGCTCTCCCTCATAACCATTTTTCTTGGAGATGGAGTAAACATGCAGCTCCAAGGCTCTAATCTCCCTCTATATCTATAATTAAATAAGTTTTTTTCTAGGACGCCTACTTTGTCCCCACCTTTGAATTACCCTGGATCCACTGGGGCTGGACACTGGCACTTCTCCAGCTGCAAAATGAGTGAATAAAGTAGCTGGCTCACAGGATGGATGCACAGACTAAATGTCATACAGCAAGTGCCCTATAAAAATGAAGCCTAATAACATCACCTCCCTGCAAGTCAGGGCCGCACAGGATACACTGGAGAGAAGAACCCCAAAGACACCACTGCAGAACCCCAAAGACACCACCTTCCTTCATCTCACAGAGCTTGTTCTACCAGACAGTGAGCCCTATGAGAACAGGGGCTTTGCTCCCATTCTATCCCCAGTACCCCAATATGGGGATGCGGAATAAGCATCTGCTGGACAACTGGATGAAAGCAGAAAGAGCCCAGAATCCAGTGGATGGAAGATTAGATTTCAGGTCCTTCATGTTACAATTAAGAGCTGCAAGAGCTCAGGAGGAAGAAGGAGGAGGAGGAGAAGGAGAAGTACCTTAGAAAGTGTGATGGGTAAGGATTTGAGCAATGGTTCTCAAGTGGGGGTGATTTGCCTCCCAGGTAAAGTTTGGGGCCATTTTTGGTGTCATAGCTATGGAGGTGCTATGGATATCTAATGAGTAAAAGGTTACAGATTCTGCTAAACATCTTACAATGTATAGAACTGTCCCCACATCAAAGAATTGATGTCAAGAGTCATCAAATGTCAATACAGCTGAGGTTGAGAAGCCCTGGATTAAGGAAACATGATCTAAAACCCCTAAAATCACATAAAGTCATTGTTAATAGTATTACTAAATATAGCATGTGCAGTATTTGATTATTAAAATGTAATGTTTTCAAGGGCTCCAAAGGTAGCTTTAGTATGATTTTAAATGTTTAAGTTCTTTATAAGATGAAGCAGATAGAAAATGTCTTTCTCATCAGGGGCTTCTTATACTGCAAAGCTTTGTCAACTGCTATTGAAAAGACCTTTTGGAAAAATCACTCCTGCTCTGATCTTTGGCTAAAATTGGAAGACAAGCCCCATGGTGCATTTCTCAAACTAATGGAAGCTCAGCTGCCCGGGTCCTTGGAAGCCTGGACCAGTCCCTGGAACCAGATGCTCCACCTCGCTCAGTGGCCTTTTGCCAGCTGAGACCATGATCCATTAATAACTGAGTTTCCAGAAAATTAGGCAGTGCTAATTTTAATTTTGTTCTCTGTTTAGAAAGTGAGGTCCAGAGAAGTCAGACCTAGGGCATCTCCTCCACATTTGCACAGTGGTCCAAGCAATCTGTATCCCAGTCTGTACCCTTTAGGCTTCAAGCATCCTGAGGTCACGGGTCCTGCTACATCCACTTCTGTGTCCTCAGGTACCAGTCCAGGATTATGATGCATCTTCCAAAGGACCAATGAGAATCTTCGATGGGAGCTGATGCAATGGATGCCTGGCTCATGTTCCCTTAAAGCCTAGGACAGTAGTCCCATGACGCATGGGGACCTTTGCTCTGCCCAAGAGCTTCTGCTGGTTGAGGAAGCACACCTGGCCCATGCAAGAGGCAGGTAGCTGTTCAGGTTGTTTGCGTCTTTAGCGGCATCCTTCAACACATGAGGGCTCAAAGATGCAGATAAATGATTCAAGGCAAAGGAGAAGAGGACTGGAGGGTCTGCCATGTGTATGCATCACTGATGTCATCTTGGGCCCATTCAGTTCCTCCTGTCCTTCCACTATCCCTACCTAGGACTGTGCTGTGCAATAAATCTCTTCTCCATTGTCAGTGGATTTGTAATGAATGTGTGTGTGCGTGCTCACTTGTGTCCCACTCTTTGTGACTCCATGGACTATAGCTCAGCAGGCTCCTCTGTCCATATAATTTGTCAGGCAAGAATACTGGAGTGGGTTGCCATATCCTGCAGGGGATCATCTTCCCTACTCAGGGATTGAACCCTTGTCTCCTGCATTGGCAGGCAGATTCTTTACTATTGCACCACCTGAGCAGCCCCTTTGTAATAAATAGATATTGTTTAATGATCATAGATTTAGCTTCCCAGATGGCGCTAGCGGTAAAGAACTCACCTACCTTTGTGGAAGATCTAAGAGACATAGGTTCAATCCCTGAGTGGGGAAGATTCCCTGGAGGAAGAAATGGAAAGCCTCTCCAGTACTCTTGCCTGAAGAATTCCAGGGACAGAGAAGCCTACAGTCTATAGGGTCGCACAGAGTTGGACAAGAAGCAATTTAGCACACAGCACAATGATCATTAGGTCCAAGTATCATCTCTGCTCTGTTAGTCTCCAGATAAGGACAAAGACCTGGCTGACATATTTTTGGCATCCACCCATAATAAATCAGATAGGGTCTTGACTTAGGAATGCAGTTTCTGTCTCCAAGCACTTTCCTCCATAACTGAGCTTAACTATAAAACTCCTGATGGTCCCTTAGAAGTATGGAGTGCAGCTGGGGATGCTTCCAGATTGCCATATGCCTGATCCAAGTCATTCATAAGTTACCCACAAAAACCTTCATAATTCTGCTTTAAGGAGCTACCTGCCTGCTCACTTTTCAGTCTCAATATACAGTGTCAGTTCGTTGGGCATTTTTTATTCCCTCTGTTCTTGGGGATATTTTTTGATGGGATTCTTTTGGGCTTCCCAGGTGGCTCAGTGGTAAAGAATCTGCCTGCCAATGCAGGAGACACAGAAGACTCGGGTTCAATCTCTGGGTTGGGAAGATCCCCTGGAGAAGGAAATGGCAACCCACTCCAGTATTACTGGCAATCCAGTATTCTTGCCTGGAGAATTCCACAGACAGAGGAGCCAGGTGGCTACAGTTTACGGGGTGGCAAAGATCCGGACATAAGTGAGCACGCACGAACACCCGTGACTCAGCCGAGAACTAACCGGAGGATGCACAGTTTGGGTGCATGGGTCTCCAGTAGAAATTCTCAAACCCTGAGGCGTCAGAAGGACTGGGAAGACGTGAAATGTAGAGTCACAGGCCCATTCTCTCTACTTCGGATTCAGAAGGATGCTGTACTTGTTTCCTAGGGTGGCTGTAACATGGTGTCCCCACCTGGATAGTTTATAACAACAGAAATGTATTGTCTCACAGTCTGGAGGCCAGAAGTCTGAAGTCAAGATGTCAGCTGGGTTAGCTCCTTCTGGAGGGGTTGATGGAGAATCTGTACAGGGCCCTCTGGCCCCTCTGGCTAGAACTTCAGCATATCTTTTGGGAGGTAATAGTTCATCCTGTTTAACAGAGGCAGCAACTCTAAACGCTAACTCCCACCCCAGGAGTTCGGGAACTCCTGGGACCACGGCACTTCCTTCCAGTTCATCTTTGCAGCGCCCTCTGGGGAGACAAGGGCCTCCCCAGTGGCTCAGTGGTAAAGAATCTGCCTGCAGTGCCCGAGACACTGGAGACACAGGTTGGATCCCTGAGTCGGGAAGATCCCCTGGAGGAGGGCATGGCAACTCACTCCAGTATTCGTGCCTGGAGAATTCCATGGACAGAGGAGCCTGGTGTGCTAACTCCCATGGGGTCGCAGAGAGTCAGAAATGACTGAAGCATCTGAGCACGCACATAAGACACGGAGGAGACAAGGTCTGTAACGACTACACAGGGAGTAGGAACAGTGTGTTTCAGGCGGATGGCCAGGCCTGCGGAGACCGGAAGGAGAAGGAACTGCCAGAGGAGGCAGGGAGCCGGCAGCAAGGACCTGGCAGAGCATAAAGGGAAGCTTGGCTCCGTTTTCTCAGTGTCCCCTCTCGGCTCCCACTGGCCACGTGGCTGATGTTGGAAAGAAGGTCTTTAATTTTCCAGCTACTCCAGTGTCAGCAGAACAGGTGCTTCATAAATAGGACTGCAGAGGAGTGCAGGATGCGTGGTGCCTATCTCGCTAATACAAAAAAGATCTTTGGAAACCCCTTTCACTCATGCTCCTAGATGTCTACAGAATCACGTTATTCTCCAAGAGTGATAAAAATGCATCTACAAAGAGGATTGTGCAAAATTTTTATGTGCCTTAATTCTAATAGATAAATTCTACAAACAGCCCAAGTGTCCACAAGAAAAGTGGATAAACCATGTGTGTACTATTTATACCAGTTCAGTTCAGTTCAGTTCAGTTCAGTTCAATCACTCAGTCGTGTTTGACTCTGCAACCCCATGAATCGCAGCATGCCAGGCCTCCCTGTCCATCACCAGCTCCTGGAGTTCACTCAGACTCATGTCCATCGAGTTGGTGATGCCATCCAGCCATCTCATCCTCTGTCATCCCCTTCTCCTCCCGCCCCCAGTCCCTC
>SJYC01064806.1:0-49669 GCA_006408675.1 Madoqua kirkii
GGGGGTGATTTGCCTCCCAGGTAAAGTTTGGGGCCATTTTTGGTGTCATAGCTATGGAGGTGCTATGGATATCTAATGAGTAAAAGGTTACAGATTCTGCTAAACATCTTACAATGTATAGAACTGTCCCCACATCAAAGAATTGATGTCAAGAGTCATCAAATGTCAATACAGCTGAGGTTGAGAAGCCCTGGATTAAGGAAACATGATCTAAAACCCCTAAAATCACATAAAGTCATTGTTAATAGTATTACTAAATATAGCATGTGCAGTATTTGATTATTAAAATGTAATGTTTTCAAGGGCTCCAAAGGTAGCTTTAGTATGATTTTAAATGTTTAAGTTCTTTATAAGATGAAGCAGATAGAAAATGTCTTTCTCATCAGGGGCTTCTTATACTGCAAAGCTTTGTCAACTGCTATTGAAAAGACCTTTTGGAAAAATCACTCCTGCTCTGATCTTTGGCTAAAATTGGAAGACAAGCCCCATGGTGCATTTCTCAAACTAATGGAAGCTCAGCTGCCCGGGTCCTTGGAAGCCTGGACCAGTCCCTGGAACCAGATGCTCCACCTCGCTCAGTGGCCTTTTGCCAGCTGAGACCATGATCCATTAATAACTGAGTTTCCAGAAAATTAGGCAGTGCTAATTTTAATTTTGTTCTCTGTTTAGAAAGTGAGGTCCAGAGAAGTCAGACCTAGGGCATCTCCTCCACATTTGCACAGTGGTCCAAGCAAGTCTGTATCCCAGTCTGTACCCTTTAGGCTTCAAGCATCCTGAGGTCACGGGTCCTGCTACATCCACTTCTGTGTCCTCAGGTACCAGTCCAGGATTATGATGCATCTTCCAAAGGACCAATGAGAATCTTCGATGGGAGCTGATGCAATGGATGCCTGGCTCATGTTCCCTTAAAGCCTAGGACAGTAGTCCCATGACGCATGGGGACCTTTGCTCTGCCCAAGAGCTTCTGCTGGTTGAGGAAGCACACCTGGCCCATGCAAGAGGCAGGTAGCTGTTCAGGTTGTTTGCGTCTTTAGCGGCATCCTTCAACACATGAGGGCTCAAAGATGCAGATAAATGATTCAAGGCAAAGGAGAAGAGGACTGGAGGGTCTGCCATGTGTATGCATCACTGATGTCATCTTGGGCCCATTCAGTTCCTCCTGTCCTTCCACTATCCCTACCTAGGACTGTGCTGTGCAATAAATCTCTTCTCCATTGTCAGTGGATTTGTAATGAATGTGTGTGTGCGTGCTCACTTGTGTCCCACTCTTTGTGACTCCATGGACTATAGCTCAGCAGGCTCCTCTGTCCATATAATTTGTCAGGCAAGAATACTGGAGTGGGTTGCCATATCCTGCAGGGGATCATCTTCCCTACTCAGGGATTGAACCCTTGTCTCCTGCATTGGCAGGCAGATTCTTTACTATTGCACCACCTGAGCAGCCCCTTTGTAATAAATAGATATTGTTTAATGATCATAGATTTAGCTTCCCAGATGGCGCTAGCGGTAAAGAACTCACCTACCTTTGTGGAAGATCTAAGAGACATAGGTTCAATCCCTGAGTGGGGAAGATTCCCTGGAGGAAGAAATGGAAAGCCTCTCCAGTACTCTTGCCTGAAGAATTCCAGGGACAGAGAAGCCTACAGTCTATAGGGTCGCACAGAGTTGGACAAGAAGCAATTTAGCACACAGCACAATGATCATTAGGTCCAAGTATCATCTCTGCTCTGTTAGTCTCCAGATAAGGACAAAGACCTTGGCTGACATATTTTTGGCATCCACCCATAATAAATCAGATAGGGTCTTGACTTAGGAATGCAGTTTCTGTCTCCAAGCACTTTCCTCCATAACTGAGCTTAACTATAAAACTCCTGATGGTCCCTTAGAAGTATGGAGTGCAGCTGGGGATGCTTCCAGATTGCCATATGCCTGATCCAAGTCATTCATAAGTTACCCACAAAAACCTTCATAATTCTGCTTTAAGGAGCTACCTGCCTGCTCACTTTTCAGTCTCAATATACAGTGTCAGTTCGTTGGGCATTTTTTATTCCCTCTGTTCTTGGGGATATTTTTTGATGGGATTCTTTTGGGCTTCCCAGGTGGCTCAGTGGTAAAGAATCTGCCTGCCAATGCAGGAGACACAGAAGACTCGGGTTCAATCTCTGGGTTGGGAAGATCCCCTGGAGAAGGAAATGGCAACCCACTCCAGTATTACTGGCAATCCAGTATTCTTGCCTGGAGAATTCCACAGACAGAGGAGCCAGGTGGCTACAGTTTACGGGGTGGCAAAGATCCGGACATAAGTGAGCACGCACGAACACCCGTGACTCAGCCGAGAACTAACCGGAGGATGCACAGTTTGGGTGCATGGGTCTCCAGTAGAAATTCTCAAACCCTGAGGCGTCAGAAGGACTGGGAAGACGTGAAATGTAGAGTCACAGGCCCATTCTCTCTACTTCGGATTCAGAAGGATGCTGTACTTGTTTCCTAGGGTGGCTGTAACATGGTGTCCCCACCTGGATAGTTTATAACAACAGAAATGTATTGTCTCACAGTCTGGAGGCCAGAAGTCTGAAGTCAAGATGTCAGCTGGGTTAGCTCCTTCTGGAGGGGTTGATGGAGAATCTGTACAGGGCCCTTCTGGCCCCTCTGGCTAGAACTTCAGCATATCTTTTGGGAGGTAATAGTTCATCCTGTTTAACAGAGGCAGCAACTCTAAACGCTAACTCCCACCCCAGGAGTTCGGGAACTCCTGGGACCACGGCACTTCCTTCCAGTTCATCTTTGCAGCGCCCTCTGGGGAGACAAGGGCCTCCCCAGTGGCTCAGTGGTAAAGAATCTGCCTGCAGTGCCCGAGACACTGGAGACACAGGTTGGATCCCTGAGTCGGGAAGATCCCCTGGAGGAGGGCATGGCAACTCACTCCAGTATTCGTGCCTGGAGAATTCCATGGACAGAGGAGCCTGGTGTGCTAACTCCCATGGGGTCGCAGAGAGTCAGAAATGACTGAAGCATCTGAGCACGCACATAAGACACGGAGGAGACAAGGTCTGTAACGACTACACAGGGAGTAGGAACAGTGTGTTTCAGGCGGATGGCCAGGCCTGCGGAGACCGGAAGGAGAAGGAACTGCCAGAGGAGGCAGGGAGCCGGCAGCAAGGACCTGGCAGAGCATAAAGGGAAGCTTGGCTCCGTTTTCTCAGTGTCCCCTCTCGGCTCCCACTGGCCACGTGGCTGATGTTGGAAAGAAGGTCTTTAATTTTCCAGCTACTCCAGTGTCAGCAGAACAGGTGCTTCATAAATAGGACTGCAGAGGAGTGCAGGATGCGTGGTGCCTATCTCGCTAATACAAAAAAGATCTTTGGAAACCCCTTTCACTCATGCTCCTAGATGTCTACAGAATCACGTTATTCTCCAAGAGTGATAAAAATGCATCTACAAAGAGGATTGTGCAAAATTTTTATGTGCCTTAATTCTAATAGATAAATTCTACAAACAGCCCAAGTGTCCACAAGAAAAGTGGATAAACCATGTGTGTACTATTTATACCAGTTCAGTTCAGTTCAGTTCAGTTCAGTTCAATCACTCAGTCGTGTTTGACTCTGCAACCCCATGAATCGCAGCATGCCAGGCCTCCCTGTCCATCACCAGCTCCTGGAGTTCACTCAGACTCATGTCCATCGAGTTGGTGATGCCATCCAGCCATCTCATCCTCTGTCATCCCCTTCTCCTCCCGCCCCCAGTCCCTCCCAGCATCAGGGTCTTTTCCAACGAGTCAACTCTTTGCGATCTCATGGACTGCAGCACCCCAGGCCTCTCTGTCTATCACCAACTCCTAGAGTTTACCCAAACTCACGTCCATCGAGTCAGTGATGCCATCCAACCATCTCATTCTCTGTCATCCCCTTCCCCTCCTGCCTTCAATCCTTCCCAGAATCAGGGTCTTTTGCAAGGAGTCAGTTCTTCACATCAGGTGGCCAAAGTATTGGAGTTTCAGCTTCAGCATCAGTCCTTCCAATGAATATTCAGGACTGATTCCCTTTACAATTGACTAGTTGGATCTCTTGCTGACCAAGGGATGCTCAAGAGTTCTCCAGCACCACAGTTCAAAAGCATCAATTCTTCAGGGCTCAGCTTTCTTTATAGTCCAACTCTCACATCCATACATGACTACTGGAAAAACCATAGCTTTGACTAGATGGATCTTTGTTGGCAAAGGTATTTCTCTGTTTTTTTAATATGCTGTCTAGGTTGGTCATAACTTTTCTTCCAAGTAGCAAGCATCTTTTAATTTCATGGCTGTAGTCACCATCTGTAGCACTTTTGGAGCCCCCCAAAATAAAGTCTGTCACTGTTTCCATTGTTTCCTTTTCAGTTCAGTCGTTCAGTTGTGTCCAACTCTTTGTGACCCCATGAACCGCAGCACGCCAGGCTTCCTGTCCATCACCAACTCCTGGAGTCCACGCAAACCCATGTCCATCGGGTCAGTGATGCCATCCAACCATCTCATCCTCTGTCATCCCCTTCTCCTCCTGCCGTCAGTCTTTCCTAGCATCATCAAGTGGGCAAAGTATTGGAGTTTCAGCTTCAACATCAGTCCTTCCAATAAACACCCAGGACTGATCTCCTTTAGGATGGACTGGTTGGATCTCCTGGCAGTCCAAGGGACTTTCAAGAGTCTTCTCCTTGTTTCCTTTTAGCAGATGAGAAATTGCAGCAGGGTGGTTATGGGTGGATGTAATGTGGGTCCTTTCCTAGGTACATCAAGGAGTAGGGATGGGGTTTGACATGGAGGGGTTGGCAAGGTACAGGACAGCATCCTTGTGGGGAGAAGCTGGGGAAAAGACACTGCTCCCAGCACAGCACACCTGCCCTGACAGGCAGCCCATTAGCCTCATGGCCAGTGGGGAGCAGAGACACAGGGATGAAAGAGCAGAAACCTCTGTCAAACCCAAGCACATCTCCCTTTCCCCATCTTCTTCCCTGCCTGCCGCTTTCACATACGCTCATCCTGACCACCCCCATCTGGAAGACAACTTCCATCCTCCAACTTTATTTTGACAACTCCTATTAACAGTGCCAGCCTCACTTCAAATCCACTACTGCAACTCTCAGGGGGGTCCTCAGTATAGCCGGGTGATCTTACTACATTCACCTGTCCATGTGAGAAAGAACATCTGATTGGTTGAAGCCACTATGTAGTTGGGTTTCTGCTAAAAACAGCCCGATGCCACCTGACAATGCAAGGAGGGGTATCTCATTTTCATTTTCTTTTTAAGGGAAACAACTTGGGTTCTTTGGATTCCGATTTAAGTGTCTTTTGACATACAGTGCCACATACGGTGTGACTGCTATCCGCTCGGCCTGTGACCCCTGGTACAGGACAGCATCCTTGTGGGGAGAAGCTGGGGAAAAGACACTGCTCCCAGCACAGCACACCTGCCCTGACAGGCAGCCCATTAGCCTCATGGCCAGTGGGGAGCAGAGACACAGGGATGAAAGAGCAGAAACCTCTGTCAAACCCAAGCACATCTCCCTTTCCCCATCTTCTTCCCTGCCTGCCGCTTTCACATACGCTCATCCTGACCACCCCCATCTGGAAGACAACTTCCATCCTCCAACTTTATTTTGACAACTCCTATTAACAGTGCCAGCCTCACTTCAAATCCACTACTGCAACTCTCAGGGGGGTCCTCAGTATAGCCGGGTGATCTTACTACATTCACCTGTCCATGTGAGAAAGAACATCTGATTGGTTGAAGCCACTATGTAGTTGGGTTTCTGCTAAAAACAGCCCGATGCCACCTGACAATGCAAGGAGGGGTATCTCATTTTCATTTTCTTTTTAAGGGAAACAACTTGGGTTCTTTGGATTCCGATTTAAGTGTCTTTTGACATACAGTGCCACATACGGTGTGACTGCTATCCGCTCGGCCTGTGACCCCTCTGCGTTTTCACAGGCTCCCATTTGCCACCCAGGCACTCTCTGAGGATGCTGCTGCTACTGCTACTGCTAAGTCACTTCAGTCGTGTCCAACTCTGTGTGACCCCACAGATGGCAGCCCACCAGGCTCCCCGGTCCCTAGGATTCTCCAGGCAAGAACACTGCAGTGGGTTGCCATTTCCTTCTCCAATGCATCAAAGTGAAAAGTGAAAGTGAAGTCGCTCAGTGGTATCCGACTCAGTCCCTGCCTAAACCACTAGAGGACTCGAGGCAAGGCTGCCTGGAGCTCATTCTCTCTGTGGTCCAAAGTGCCCAAGCTGGTTTGAGTGGAAATTCCCAGGACTGACTGTCTATGGTGGGGAAGGGACATGAGCCTCAGAGCAGACAGGACCACAAGGAAAATGTGACGGGCTCTGAAACCTCTTATAATCCGAGCCCTCACCTGCTCCAAGTTTCTTCCCATCCTGCTGGGACCAAGGATATGATCAGCGTGGCTGAGGCTGTCTGAGAGATGCGTGATGTTGATGAGTGAGTGATGTTGTCTGGCTTGGTGTGTGTGTTTGTGTCTCTACTGGCCTAGAGCTGTAGCTGCCCAGGACAAAGGACAGGCTACTGGCTCCTTCACCTCCCTCAGCGCCCACTGGAAATGGGGCCCTGCCCAGCCCATCAACCCAAACAGCCCTCCCCAGGGCCCTCACACCCGGCCGCACCTCCCGCCCGCCCCCTGGCATGCTCTGGGAATTCAAGCTTCTCATCCAGCTACAGGTGCCCACGTCTGCCAGGCCACGTCACTTCTCTGTGTATTGTCCTCACTAATGGAGCTCCATGCCCTGCCCTCCTCGCCCGTCAGGACACCGCCAGGCATGGGACCTCCAGGGGCTTCCCTGACACCCAGGCTGAGTTGTGTGCCTGCTGTGAAGTCATGCCTGGGCTGCCCTCTCCCACAGCGTGTGGACCCTCTGTGGCTGCCACCTGTGAGAAGCCGAGAGTGGTGGAACATGGGTGAATGCATAAGGGTCAACCAGGATCGTGTCCATCTGGCTCTCCTGGAGGGAGGGAAGCGGATCTGATCGTCTCTGTGAGCCCAAGGCCTCGGTGAATAACTAGATAAATGGGGCTATGTGCTGTGAGTCCTGCCTGCAGGGCCTCAGCTCCTGCTGTGTGAGCCCACGGCCCCTGGGGGCTCTCTCTAGTCATCAGGCACTGGTGGGTAGACCCCTAGATGGTAACATTGGTGGGATGAAGCCTGAGCCTCCACTTCCTTGGTTGCCGTAAGGGCAGTCATGTGATCAGGTCAGTCATGTGATCAGGCCAGCCCCTCCCATCTTACCATCATCCTGTCTCCTGCCAGCCCACAATGCTGGGGTCCTAGCACAGCCCCACGCCACATTATCCCATCAAATAATGACAACCACAACAACAATCATCCCTCTCCTGAATACTACCACGCCAGGCCTTAAATCAACCTTGCAACAACCACATGGCAAGGGTGTAATTTCCTCTTTGCCATTGCTGACAATGAGGCTCCATGATGTTAAGGGACTTGCCCCAGGTCACTCTGGCAGCAGCAGACCCAGGACTTGATCCCAGGCAATTTTTCCCCAGGTCCCAGGTGCGTAGCCATCTGCTGGCCTGCCCCTCCGTGCCAGTGTCCTGTGTGCCCTCAGTTTTGCTGTGGTAACCCCACTTCGGATGAAGACCCTCGAGGCCCAGAGAGGTGAAGTTGGAGCCTTGCTTGGGCCAGACAGCAGAGGCAGGATTAGAATAATGGGGTATGCCTGCTGGTTCCCTTCCAGCATTGTAACTGGCCTCATGGGGTCTGGGGGCCCTGATTCACCCAGGGAGACCATCTGTCCCTTGAAAGGGCTCCTCCCAGTGGATCCTGGTAGCAGACTTACTTCTCTCTGTTGAACACGATGAATTCCTTCCGCACAGTCTCCAAGCACTGCTGGAGGTGTCCATTCTGTCAAAGAGCAGAGAGAGGGGACCGTAAGTGATGAAGCATCCTCCCAGGAGTGAGGACGACCAGACACTGATCTAAATGGGACGCTTGGGGCTGGGGACAAGCTAAGCTGCTGGAACAGCCCTGACTATACAGGCGACAGTGTCATGGGGAGGTAAGGGCTGACAGAAGAAGATGCTTTTCTACATTTTAAGCCATTAAATGCAATATCAAAGTTCTGTTAAAACGGGCTATGAGTTGAGTTTGTTTGTTTTTTTTTTACATTTTGGCCACATGGAATGTGAGATGTTAGTTCCCTGACCAGGGATCAAACCTGCACCCCACTGTGGTAAAAACACAGTCTTTTTTTTTAAATTTTATTTTTACTTTATTCTACTTTACAATACTGTATTCGTTTTGCCATACATTGACATGAATCCGCCACAGGTGTACATGAGCTCCCAATCCTGAAACCTCCTCCCACCTCCCACCCCATATCATCTCGGGGATGATCCAGAGAGAAACACAGTCTTAACCACTAGACCACCAGGGAAGTCTCTGGAATATGAACTGAAAATCAGGACCCTGGTTTCCTGACCACTTAAATGTTCATGAGGCCTGATTAAGCAGCACGGTGGGGGAGGAGGAATTCAAGGCCATCATGCAAAGGTGCTCATTCTCTTCAGGAACAGGAGTCAAGGACCATAGTCTCACAAATGCTCTATAACACACATCTCAGAGCTGCCTGGATTCAGGATGGGCATGCACGTATCTGCAGGACCCCCACCTGCTGTGGGCCCATGTGAATGTGCATCCAGGCCTCCCCTGGCCAACTTCTGCATTAGTCCCAGCACACAGCCTAGGGCCCACAATACTTTTAGGGGCTACAGAGATGTCTTTTGAAATAAGCTGAAAAGAATGAACTTTTAACACTGAATGTTACATTCATTTTCATACCAGTATAATCATAAATTATAATGTTTAATATATTTTGAGGGAGGAAGGGAAAGTTGTGGGTTGAGCTGTGTCCTCCAAAAAGATGTGTTGTGGAAACAACCTAAACGTGCATTGACAGATGAATGGATAAAGAAGATGTGGTGCACATGTACAGTGGAGTGCTACTCAGTCATAAAGAAGGAAACAATCCCAGTTGCAGCAACATGGATGGACCCAGAGATGATCATACTGGGTGAGGTCAGTCAGAAAGAGAAAGACGAATTCCACGTGGTATTAGTTTGTTGTTGTTGTTGCTGATTAGTCAGTCATGACTGACTTTTGCAGCCTCATGGACTGTAGACTGCCAGCCTCCTGTGTCCTTGGGATTCTCTCGGCAAGAATACTGGAATGGGTTGCCATTCCCTTCTCCAGGGGATCTTTTCGACCCAGGGATCAATCCCGAGTCTTCTACACTGCAGGCAGTTTATTGCTGAGCCACCAGGGAAGCCCATGGTATTATTTTAAGTGGAATTATAATTTTTATTATTAATGATAATTATTACTAAAATAATTATTATTTTAAGTGGAATATAAAACATGAATGAATGAACTTATGAAAAGAAACAGACTCACAAGACACAGAGAACAGACCTGTGATTGCCAAGGGGGTGGAGGGCAGGGAGGGAAGGACTGGGAGGTGAGGATTAGCAGGTGCAAACTATTAAATACAGAATGGATAAGCCACAAGTTTCTATTGTATAGCACAGCAGGAACTATACTCAATATTCTGTGATAAATTGCAATGGAAAAGAATACAGAAAAGAATGTATATATTCTTGTAACTGAATCACTCAGCTGTAGGGCTGACATTAACACAACATTGCGAATCACTATACTTCAATAAAAATAAATAAATTGAAAAAGACATGTTGAAGTCCTATTGCCATGTACTGGTCAATGTGACCTTCTTTGGAAACCAGGTCTTTGCAGATGGAACTAGTTAAGATGAGGTCAACCTGGAGGAAGGGGTGGGGGGTCCTAAATTTGATGGCAGGTGTCTTTAAAACAGGACTGTGTGAAGACACAGAGAGACAGAGAGAGGAAAATGCCTTGTGAAGACAGAGGAAGAAGTGAGTGATGTGGCTACGAGCCAAGGGGTGTCAAGGGCTGTAGGCCACCACCAGGAGCTGTAAGAGGCAAGGAAGGAGGCTCCTGAGAGCCTTTGAGAAAGCACAGCTCTGTTAATACCTTGATTCTGAACTTCCGGTCTGTAGAATTGTGAGTGAACACATTTCACTTGTTCCAGATCACTGTGTGACGCTTTGTGATGGTAGCCTAGAAAGTTAATACAAGGACCCACAAAGGGTGGCCTTGGGTGCCTCCACAGTATAAACCTTTGCAGAGGGTGTGGGAAAAAAAGAATGACTTTTTTTCTTTCCCTTTTCTGAGAACAAAGAAGACAGAGAGAACAGTGAGCAGGCCTGAACATTCCTAGTTTGTCTGCTCCTCACTCTGCATGTCTGTAACTAAGTTTGCTTCACTCCTATTTTCCTTTGACTCTATGCTAATACATCCTGTTTCTGGTATTGACCCATACAACACCCCTCTCCTTGTAGTTACATACAGAAAGAAGGCCACAAGGCCACTGAACTGCCAGACTCAATAACTGGGTTACTGATGCCAGCCTATGATGTCTTTGAAACAACACAAGAGAAAGAAATCAAGATCCTAACACATTGGTACCTCATCACCAACTCCTGGCTTTGATCTTATATAAGCTCCTGGACGCCTCATGGAGGTGGGGGTGGGGCACAGTTCTTGGAGGCATGAGCCTACTGTATTCTCCTCTCTGCCAGCTGAGAATTAAATCCACCTTTCTATTACCTCCAGACTCTGTCTCGTATTTTTTATTTAGCTTCAGTGGGCAGAGAAGGCCAAGAATTTGGCCAGTAACAGGTGCTGGGCTCTACTGGGCGCAGCACTGAAGTCACCTGACATCGTTCTTGGGTTCTTGATCAGAGATACAGAGATTCCTGCGCAGGGAACCATGCTAACGTGAATGATGAGAGCAAGAATGTATAGACTCAAGCGATGCTCTCATAGCACCCTGCTCTGAAAGATCACTTGTTTGATGGAGGCATTTGATTGACTGCAAACGAAGGCATTTGGGAGAGTGAAGTGACACGCCACCCTCCCCCCGCCCCACCCGCCTTGTGGCTAAGAAGCAGCTCAATCACATTCACTGGACTATAGGGCTCCTCTCTGTCAGGCTCTACTCCCCAGACAGCACTCACCAGAGGACAGCTGTCCTTAGAGCCATCTTTGGATCTGTTCTTTGCCAACCTCTTCTTCTTTTTATGAAGTGGTTTGGATTCAAGAATCATCTCTTCAAGTTCAAAAGTGGGATCACAGTTCAGTCTCCCTTTCTGAAAGGAAGTGGAAAAGGAAACACGGTTTGCCTTGGTTCTGCATCACTGATTTGTGTTTTCATTCATTCATTCATTCACTCACTCACTCAACAAGCTACTCCTAGGGGAGGAAAGAAAGCTGTGAAAGTGTTAGTCACTCAGTCATGTCCAATTCTTTGTGACCCCACGGACTGTAGCCTGCCAGGCTCCTCTGTCCATGGAGTTCTCCAGGCAAGAATACTGGAGTGGGTTGCCATTCCCTTCTGCAGGGGATCTTTCCAACCCAGAGACTGAACCTGGGTCGCCTCCATTGCAGGCAGACTTTATACCATCTGAGCCACCAGGGAAGCCCCTCCAGGAGACATATCTGCTCATTTCTGTCCTGATGATGAACACTGACACATTCTCACTGCACACATCATTCATTTATCCCTATAATCCCCACCCACCTGTTAATATCCACATGTTTCTTCCATCTTATGTGTGTTCATTTCATGAGACTGAGTTCAGTTTACCAATCTGATAATTTCACATATTTTCTCATACCCTCCTCCTCATGTCATTACTACTTTTTCTATTAATGTAAATATCATTTTTAACAAGTTCACTTAAAGATGCCATTTCTGGTCAAAAAGTGAAAGTAAAAGTTGCTCAGTCATGTCTGACTCTTTGTGACCCCATGAATGGTAGCCTGTCAGGCTCCTTTGTCCATGAAATTATCCAGGCAAGAATACTGGGGTGGGTAGCCTTTCCCTTCTCCAGAGGATCTTCCCGACCCAGGGATTAAACCCAGGTCTCCTGCATGGCAGGCGGATTCTTTACCATCTGAGACACCAAATCTACCCAGTTCTCCATCCTGGCTGCCAGCTGCCCTGCAGCTGATGCCAGTTGACCCTCGGGCTTGCGGTCATCCTTGGGAGCTTCCGGGCTAGCTCCTGAGCCTCCTTCCTGTTGGCCTCCTTCCATTCATTCTCAGCACCCACCTGTCCACTCAGTGGTGTAAACCTCACAGTCTTACCTCCCTACCAAGTGCACTCCAGCGTTTAGAGTGCACAGTCAAAACCCTGTCATGATCTCCGGAAGTCTCCAGGGTATAGACTGTGGTCCCTTCCACCCTCGTTCCCTACTCTTTTCTTCTATCTTACTCTGCTCCAGCTATAAAGCCTTTTCACTGTTCTCGAAAGCTTTTTGCTGCCTGGAGTTGCGTGATCTTGATATTTCCTCTGCCTGGAAAACTCCACCCTATCTTTATAAGCCTGGTTCCATCACTTTGTTCAGATCTCTGCACCTCTATCTAAAAGAAGCCCCTCCCTCCTTCTCCTTCACCCTGTTCTCTCTCTGTCTTCCTAGCTCATTCTGTGCATAGGAATTGGCATCACTGCCTGGTGTCACGTTACACAGTTACTGGTGACTCACTGTCTTCCTCTCATGAGTTTGAGTAAGCTCCAGGAGCTGGTGATGGACAAGGAAGCCTGGCGTGCTGCAGGCCATGGGGTCGCAAAGAGTCAGAGATGACTGAACAACTGAACTGAACTGAACTGAACCTGGTGTCACGTTATACATTTACTGGTGACTCACTGTCTTCCTCTACCCGACAGGCAGCTTGTGAAAGGGTGGCTCATTGGCTCCCATTACCCTGCTCTCATCTGCCCAGGGCCTGGATCTGTGCACACTGCAGGTGTGATTTAACAAGAAAAAGGAGGCTCTGTGCCCCTAAGGACCCACTATAGGGAGGGAAACCACCCAACTGGACCGCGCAAATCAGGTCCAAATCCACGCCGAATCTCAGTGAAAGGTGATTCCTTTGGAGCTCAAATGATAAGGCCAGCAAACCCCCTCCCCGCTGCCAGCTTCCAGAGTGTTCCTGAGCACCCAGGAGGGAGACCCTGCACGGGGCTGGATGTCATAAGACAGGACCTCACTCACATTGGGCACAAAGCCTGGCGTCAGTGCCTTCTCCAACATCGCATCCCAGTTCATGTCGGCCAAGTAGGGTGAGCTCTGGATGTCACCAAGGCTGGACAGGCGGCTCTCAGGGTCCTTGGTCAGGAGCTGCAGGCAATGAGCAAACATATGTGGTTGGGCAGGACTGAGGTTCACAGAGCCTCCGAAGGTGGAGTCTTGGGAAAATGAAGGTGCCTCTGCTTCCACGTCCCATGAATGTTGTGCCCTGTCTGGGCTGCTTGTGTTGAAGCATGGTATACACTCAGTTGCTAAGTCAGGCCCGACTCTGTGACCCTATGGACTGTAGCCTGCCAGACTTCTCTGTCCATGGGATTTTTCCAGGTAAGAATACTGGAGTGGGTTGCCATTTCCTTCTCCAGGGAATCTTCGTGACCCCGGGATCGAACCTGCATCTCTGCGTTTCCTGCATTGCAAGGGGGTTCCTGACCACTGACCACCAGGGCTGCTCACTGAAGTGTCACCTACGCTTATACCTGTTTACAGTCAGGGAGGAGCTGAGAGGCCAGGCTGCTTCCCCAAGGTCAACCAGCAAGGGGCTCTTTGGGACTAGCTTTTCGGCCACCATCCTCCCCTCAAGGACTCTTACCCTGTGATGTGCTACCTGCCAGTGATGTCTGCAGAGGCTTCCAATTAAACATAAAAAGATTCACCCATCTCGTTGTAGGACGTTCAGCTTGGCAATGAGATGCACAAAAGCATAATAAAAATTTCCCCTAGACAGCTATGAGGTGACCTCTCAGCCTGACAGAGATCTCATTTTTAGCTTCTCCTCAAAACAGAGTTTCTGCTAATAAGGGGTGATGCAGTAAAAGGAAAAAAAATTAGCTGTACCATATTCCTTGCATCCAAAGGTGTTTTCAGGTTTCATAACACTCGCTTGTCTGATGCTAAGAACACTGAGGCTACAAATGAAAGACAGGACCCAGCCCTGGGACAGCCACTTGGTAGCCATGTAGCTTCAGAGGAGCTGCTGACTGAGACAAGCATGAATGGTAATTCTTCCACTTCTGGTTCATGATTAAGATGAGACCCAAAGTGGGTTGGTGAGGACCTGGGACACCTCTTGGCAGGACAGCATGCCCAGATGCTGGCAGGTAGGGGCTGGAATCAGGACCCCCTCACCAGGTGGCTCTTACCATCACTCCAGCTAGTAGGCTGGACACCTGGCAGGTCCTACCTGCTGATCATGGGGCCTCTCTCTAGGGGCTCCCTCCCTCCTCAAAAGACAGGTGCAGATTTAAACAGAGATGCTATTTCAATGCCTGGGGGCAAAGTTTATGGTTTAGGGTAGAAGCTAGTTCTTTGACTCCCTGGGTGTGCGGGAGGCAGTGTTGGCAGGTGGGTAGGGCTTCTGGGTGATTCCAATCAGCATTTGGGGTTAAGGACCACTGATGTCTAAATTTCAGTGGCTCAGTCTCCCCTTATGCAATTTAACTAATGAGTAATTCCCCAAGTCATCTACAGCAGGGGTCCCCAGCCTCCAGGATCTAATGCTTGATGATCTGATGTGGAGCTGAAGTAATAATAGTGGAAATATAGTGCACAATAAAGGTAATGTGCTTGAATCATCCCCAAACCCTCCCTCTAAGCCCAGGTACACAGAAAAACTCTTCCATGAAACCGATCCCTGGTGCCAACAAGGCTGGGGACTGCGAATCTGCAGCAGTGGAAGGATTAAGAGCTGACATCTGGAGTTCAGAGAATGAATGACTGCGTTAGTCGCTCTTTGCGATCTCTTAGACTGTAGCCTGCCAGGCTCCTCTGTCCATGGGATTTTTCAGGCAAAGAGTTCAGAGAGCTTAGACTCAAGTCCTCTGCTGCCCTCTAACAGCCTTGTGGGCTTGAGTGAATAAGTTTGCTTTCTAAGCCTCAGTTTTCCCATCTCTAGTATGGGGGTAATAACAGGACTCCTCTCGAAGGGCCTGTAAGGACTAAATGAGCAGATTATAGAACACAACTTTCCCCCAACGGGCACTGGCTGCCATCCTCACAGTTCCTTCATTAAAGGTAACTGGTGCCCACTGAGCACGCGCACACACCTGCCGACCACATGCGATGCCACCTGCCGAAGGAGGGCATCAAAACCCACTGCCTATGCCAAACTGGAGCTTATCAGAACACAAACAGTGGGGCCCACCCTGCCATTTCTGATTCAGCAGGTCTATGGTGGAGCCTAAGAAATCACATTTCCAACATGCTCTCCCAGGTGATGCTGGTCCAGGGACCGTAGTTGGAGAACCACTACTTTATTCTCCTAGCAAGAATTCCAGATTTTCAAGCTGGATTTAGAAAAGGCAGAAGAATCAGAGATCAAATTGCCAATACCACTGGATCATCAAAAAAGCAGGAGAGTTCCAGAAAAACATCTACTTTTGCTTTATTGACTATGCCTTCAACTATATGGATCACAATAAACTGGAAAATTCTTCAAGAGATGGGAACACCAGACCACCTTACCTGTCTCCTGAGAAATCTGCATGCAGATTAACAAGCAATGGTTAGAACCGGACATGGAACAACAGACTGGTTCCAAACTGGGAAAGAAGTATGTCAAGGCTGTATATCATCACCCTGTTTATTTAACTTATATGCAGAGTACATCATGTGAAATGGCAGGCTGGATGAAGCACAAGCTGGAATCAAGATTGCTGGGAGAAATATCAATAACCTCAGATATGCAGATGACACCTCCCTTATAGCAGAAAGTGAAGAAGAACTAAAAAGTCTCTTGATGAAAGTGAAAGAGGAGAGTGAAAAAGTTGTCTTATAACTCAACATTCAGAAAACTAAGATCATGGCATCCAGTCTCATCACTTCATGGCAAATAGATGGGGAAACAATGGAAACAGTGACAGACTTTGTTTTGGGGGGCTCTAAAAGCACTGCAGATGGTGAAATTAAAAGACACTTGCTCCTTGGAAGAAAAGCTATGACCAACCTAGACAGCATATTAAAAGGCAGAGATATTACTTTGCCAACAAAGGTTGATCTAGTCAAAGCTATTTTTCCCAGTAGTCATGTATGGATGTGAGAGTTGGACTATAAGGAAAGCTTAGCGCTGAAGAATTGATGCTTTTGAACTGCGGTGTTGGAGAAGACTCTTGAGAGTCCCTTGGACTGCAAGGAGATCCAATCAGTCAATCCTAAAGGAAATCAGCCCTGAATATTCATTGGAAGGACTGATGCTGAGGCTGAAACTCCAATACTTTGGCCACCTGATGTGAAGAGTTGACTCATTGAAAAAGACCCTGATGCTGGGAAAGACTGAAGGCAGGAGAAGGGGACGACAGAGGATGAGATGGTTTAAGACAGCAAAAGAGACACAGATGTATAAAACAGTCTTTTGGACTCTGTGGGAGAGGGACAGGGTGGGATGATTTGGGGGAATGTCATGGAAACATGTAACTATCATATAAGAAAAGAATCACCAGTCCAGGTTTGATACAGGATTCTTGGAGCTGCTGCACTGGGATGATCCGGAGGAATGGTATTGGGAGGGAGGTGGGAGAGGAGTTCAGGATGGGGAAAACATGTACACCCATGGCAGATTCATGTTGATGTGTGGCAGAATCAATACAATATTGTAAAGTAGCCTCCAATTAAAATAAATAAATTTAAATTTAAAAAATAAAGACTATAGTGAATATATATGGCAGTAATGATCAAACCTTTTGATCTCAGAATCAGTCTAATCAAATGTTATTGAGGACCACAAAGTCATTTGCTTGTGTCAGTTGTATATATTAATATTTACCATTTAGAAATTTTAAATTAGAACAATTTTAAATATCTATGTATTAACCTATTTACAAATAATATATGCTAATATATATAATAGTTTATAAAAAACAGCATTTTCAAAAAATTAATAAGAAGAGTAGCATTATTTTACATTTCTGAAAATTTCTCTAACATCTAGCTTAATAGAAGACTTTTCTGGCTTAAACGATTTTTCACATTTTTCACATCTATAGTCAATCTATTTTGATATATTATTTTGACTGAAGTATGTACATTTTAGATAATTTTATGGATTTTATTCTTTGAATCTAAGCGAACAGTTGAGTAGTGATATCTTAAAGGTCAAGCTGCAATGTAGAATCTGAAAACATACAAATAAATTTTCTATACTCTGTTACACTGAAATCTATTCATCAAACCTGTATGGATTTTTATCAGTGATCTTTGTAGCATTGGGCTTCCTTAGTGGCTCAGAGGGTAAAGCATCTGCTTGCAGTGCGGGAGACCAGAGTTCAATCTCTGGACCAGGTTCAATCTCAGGATCCCTGGAGAAGGAGATGGCAACCCACTTCAGTATTCTTGCCTGGAGAATCCCATGGATGGAGGAGCCTGGTAGGCTACAGTCCACGAGATCACAGAGTCGGACACGATTGAGTGACTTCACTTTTGTAGCATCAGTGCATGAGTCATTTTAAAAATATTGGTTTAGTCAGGTAGATCCTTGATATACTGACCCTATAATATCAATATATCATATTTGTTAGTCTCCCCACATATTCCATCAGAGAAATAATTAAGTATTAGAAACCATCAAGTTCACAATAGTAGATACAAGCTTTCTAAAATTCTGATTTTTATTTGAAAGTTCTAATTTCATCATTGGTAACAAGTACTGTAATTGTTTCCCTTGAAATAGCAGGCTTACTTTGTCCATGAATATGTCTTCCAAATGCACCAATTTGAACAGTCATAATTTTTCTATAAATTACTCTTTGAAGTAAAAAGTGCATACCATGAAAAAAGGCAGCTAGTTCAGCTTGCAACTCAAACAACTGTGCAACTACTTTTCTTCAAGGCAGACGTTTTACTATAGTATACAGTGAAATAACTTTATGGCAGAACTAATTTGGTACATCGATATTAAAAAGCATGTAAACAGGATTAATATTTAATGAAATCAATAGTTCTACTGTTTATTCAAGGGCATTCTAAATTAAACTGGCCTCTAGAGCTGTGAGTACAATGTAAAGAATACGATGATGACCTTAAAGTTTTGGTGCTTTGATTCATACTGAGGTGCTTGCAGTTTTTCTGCCTTTGTAACATTACATTGCTTTTGTAATATCAGTGAAAATGTCAAGATAGTGGGGAAAAGGTAAAAAGCATTTTAGGATTACAAAGAAAGTAGTTTTAACCTCATGGATCTTCTAAAATGGTCTCAAGACCTCAGTGTCCCCTGGACCACACTTTGAGAACCATTCATTTATAGAGTCAGTAATCTGATCCTACTTCCCCTATTTTGGAAACTGACTCTTTCAAGTCCTCTAATACAGTTTCTGTGGAAGTTGCCTATTTCTAAGTAACTATCTTAGAGTACATCTAATTGGCTGAGAAGTACACCAATGAATTCCTTCTCTTTGGAATGTGGACAGTTCATTAAAGCAGCTTATTTCCAGTGTCTAAAGATGTAAGATGTAAAATTTTGAAGTGTCAATGACACTACCTCCTGTCAAAGACACCAAGAAACAGAGACAGCCAGTCTGAAGCAAGAGCAAAGCACAGATTAGAAGGAAGAGACATGTTATTAATGTTCAAATAAATGGGTCCAAGTTTATATAGCCATGTTGCTATACTTGATTGTGATGAGATCTCTATTAAAAGCTCATTTGAGATACAATCATTTACACAGGTTTTCTAGCATTTGCACTTCAAAGCATCTGAAAACAAAATTCTCAAGGGACTCCTCATCTGTGAAGCCCCCTCGCTCCATTCTCTAAGCAGAATTGACAGCCCACCTTTGAGACAACATTAGGTCTCCCACTCACCTCTGAAACAGCCTCTGCCTTACTGCTGTCACACACACTCTACAGTTTTCTCACCTGGAAGTCTCCCCAATACATCGCAAGCTCTTGGAAAGCAGTGAAAGAATAGAACCATTTTTTTAAACTTAAACCTTAGCAAATTAAATGTATGTATGGATATAGGTAGGAGAAGAAGAAGGAATGAAGAAAAAGAGCCACAGACATAAAATCTTGCTCTATTCCTTTCTGAGTAAGTCATTTCATGTTTCTGTGCCTTCATCTACTCATGCTAGATTGAATTAGGTGAGAATCATTTCTTAAAACTTACTTTTAATTGGAGAATAATTGCTTTACAATATTGTATTGTATTTTGTGTTGGTTTCTTCCATATATCAACATGAATCAGCCACAGGTGTACTTATGTCTCCTCCCTCTTGAACCACCCTCTCACCTCGAATCCCAACCCCATCACCCCACCCCCAGCTCTGTTGTCACAGAGCACCAGATTTGAGCTCCGTGAGTCATACAGTGGGAATCACTGGCTATTGTATGTATGGCATAGAATGTGTTTCCATGATACTCTCTCAATTCATCCACCCTCTCTTTCCCAGACTTATTCACAAGTGGATTCTCTAAGTCTGGGTCTCCATTGTGAATTGCTCAGTAGTGTCTGACTCTTTGCGACCCCATGGAATATGCAGCCCATGGAATTCTCCAGGCCAGAATACTGGAGTTAGGTAGCCAGAGCACTGGAGTAGGTAGCCTATCCCTTCTCCAGCAGATCTTCCTGACCCAAGAATTGAACCAGGGTCTCCTGCATTGCAGGCAGATTCTTTAGTAGTTAAGCTACCGGGAAAGCCTTGCTGCCCTGCAAATAGGTTCATCAATACCATCTTTCTACATTTCATATATACACACACACACACACACACATTAATATACAACATTTGTTCTTCTCTTTCTAACTTCACTCCATACAGTAGACTCTAGGTTCATCCTAGGTGTTACTCTTAAAATGCCTTCAGTAAGTAAAGTTTTCCTAAGAAATTCTATCCTTTCCAGTTCAGTTAGAAACAGAAACCATATCTACAGTATTTCTCTAGGAATCAAGATGAAGTTTATTAAACTTTCCGTTTTGTAGATTTGAGGCCTCTTACCTTCTCCCACCTTCATTCTATTTCAAGAAACTTGAAAATTAAGTCCCCCACACTATCAAGTATAAATTTTATAACTCTTCAACAAATCTTTTAATTTCTATTTTCTCATCTGTTCCTGATCTGTAACTTACTATCTTATGAGTTCTCTAAGACAATTGTTTGACCAATGTGTTCACATTGCCTACGTGAAATGAAATATCTCCTGCCATATTAATAAACAAGAAATGTCACAGCCTTTGGTGATTTCTGGCCTCCAAACGTGATTGAGGGCTCCATAAACTGCAAAACGGCGATGCTGCCACCCACCATGGTGATTGCTAAGGAGCTCTGGGGAACTAAGAAGCAAGGTGGACAAGGAATGAGGATTGGCCCCAGATAGCTAAGTGCACATAAAAGGAATGACTTCACTGAGTCCAGAGGCTTGCATCTTCCCATACATAGAATGGCAGATTCCTTAACCTGATACCTGATCTTCGATGTTCAGACTGCAGATTCCTTAGCTTGCTACATGATCTTTGATGTTTAGACTGCCTGCTCCATGTGTTGCAAACTTGTTTATAGCCTGACTTCCCCTCCTGCCTACCTGGAATGGTTTTCTCAGAGCAGTCACTGCAGATGGTGACTGCAGTCATGAAATTAAAAGACTCTTGCTCCTTGGAAGAAAAGCTATGACAAACCTAGACAGCATATTAAAAAGCAGAGACTACTTTGCTGACAAAGGTCCATATATTCAAAGCTGTGGTTTTCCCAGTGGTCATGTACAGAAGTGAGAGTTGGACTGGACCATAAAAAAGGCTGAGCGCCAAAGAACTGATGCTTTTGAACTGTGGTGTTGGAGAAGACTCTTGAGAGTCCCTTGGACTACAAGGAGATCCATCTAGTCAATCCTAAAGGAAATCAACCCTGAATATTCACTGGAAGGACTGATGGTGAAGCTGAAGCTCCAATACTTTGGCCACCTTATACAAAGAGCCAGCTCACTGAAAAGGACCCAGATGCTGGGAAATATAGAAGGCAGGAGGAGAAGAGGATAACAAAGAGTGAGATGGTTGGATGGCATCACCGACTCAATGGACATGAGTTTGAGCAAGCTGTGGGAGATGGTGAAGGACAGAAAAGCCTGCTGTGCTACAGTACACGGGGTCACAAAAAGCTGGACACGACTGAGCGACTAACACACACACTATGAGGTAAGCTAAGTCTTTTATTTTAAGCTCTTCTTTCTAGGTATTTCTCCCCTAGAAACACCATGTACTCCAGGTTTATTCTCAGGAAGTTCAGACTGAAATAGCATTTATCTCTGACCTGCACTGAGAGCAGTCACAAGACGGACCTAAATTCACACAACTAGTAATCACTGCCTGAAAGCTCAATGGAACTTCCTGACTCTAAACCCTGCTCTCTGCCCACCTGTGGTCAGTTCCACTCAGACAAAGAGCCGAAAGCTTTTAGTTCAAATAAACGACAAGGATTTTATTCCATCTGTGGGTATTTAAGGAAATAAATTTTGTAAAGAACTGAAAAAGAGCTGCAAACAATGGTGAGAAGATATTACAATTTGATTGAAGCTAATGGCAAGGAGATTAGAAAGAGAAGGGTATAGATTTCTGTCACTGCCCTAACACTAGCTTGGTGACTTGAGCAGGTTAAGCAAAACAGATAAGTTCATCATGTATAAAATGAAAAAAAATTTTTTATCTTACAGAGAAAGAGAACAAACTCATTTTCTGAGCCTACCCATAGTCTTGACAAGTACAGTCATACTTAATTTTTACAACAATTCTACTTATCTGCTTAGTAGGCATTATGGTTTGGTTTTTTTTTCCTAACAAAGAATCTGGGATTTGCAAAATTAAACTTTCCCAGCATCACAGAATTAACACCTGTGATTCCCATCACACTGGTCTATAGGTCTTAAATGAAGGCTGTGAGATAAAATAGCCTAAGAAATGAGAATAAATGTATTACACTGTCCAAAATCTGGTACCTTTGGGGACATCAGCAGAACCATCCCTGAAGGTCAAATCATGAAATTTACTCATATTTCACCACTTACATTCAATCGTGACAACCTCAGTTCATGTCTCCAAGTCTCAGTTTTCTCACCAGAAAAATGGGGCAAATGAATCCTGCCTTATGGAACAGTGATGAGGCCTCAGCAAGATCACAATGATAAAATGCTTTGTGTTCGATACAGCCCTATACAAATGTGTGCTATTATTACTATTATTATTATTATTATTATTGCTATTATGATTATTATTACACCATGTTCTTTGGGCAAGACACTTATGTTAAACTGACACAGCACATAATTGGAGTGCTCAAGTTAAATAAATGAAGTCAGCTGTCTGACTCCTTTAAGATAAATGATGTTATTACAACATAATTGTATAACCCCATATAGCTTACAGCAGCAAAAGGATGTGTATTTCACATGCCCTCCTATAATTACATCCCCATTATAATTTTGCAGTTAGTTGCGATGAGCTCTGGTCATGAAAACATGCCAATTTTGTATGGGATTGAAGTCTGCCTAATTTTAGCAAATTGAGAGTCACACAAAAGAAAAGAGATAAATACTATGTTGTTATTTTTCATTAGAGAATTGCTATATTAAGAGGCTGTGATCCAGCTGTGTTTGTTTAAATAAAAGTGTGATTTGAATACCTCCTACAGCTAATGTTCCTGCCAATGAATAAAAGATAAAATGTGGCTCCCCTCTCGTTGGATGGGAGTCTCTGCATTCTAGCTGACTTGGAGATTTATTGTTCCACACAAGGAAGTTGAAAGCATGTAGGGTAGACCACACGCAGGGGCCTTTTGTGTATTGTTTCAAGCCATACCACTAATAGATTTCTTCCACGGAGGCTCCCAGCAATTCAGCTGTGCTCAAATGCTCCACTTATCTGTGAAAAAATAATAATAAAATAGTAATTATGCCTCAGTGGCAAATGCAGCCCAGCTCGATGCCACAAGGAAGAAAGTAAACAGGAACAAATACCATTCAGAGAAGGAATGCTGTGTTGGAGTCATTGTAATAATGGATTTAAGCCTTCTTTATTTCTTCTAAGCGGACACTCTCACTTACAGCTCAGTGTCTCTGCCTTCCAGTGTCCTTCCAAAACTAATAATATTCTCCTGAAATTCAATGCCTTGCAAGTTGGCCAACCCAGAATGAAAGACCAGAGGTGAGATCGAAGATGGAGCTACAATGTAATTAAAGTTAATTTTAAAACATCTGGAATGATGTTCTAGAGGTCTGACATACCAGGATATGGACAACATGAAAGTCTTTGCCATCAGGTAGATCGCAGTCTAACAATGCATGTAAAATATATACATATTCCTCCTTCTCCAAGCCATTAAGTGTGAGCTTTTCAAAACCCTGTTACCTGAATACTACTTGCTCTTGACCACTCAATTCTTGCCCACCATTCCCTCTCATATAGCTATATCAGATCTCCCCTCTCACTTCCTCAAACACACACACACAGCATTCTGTATTTTATCTTCACGCTTTTTCAGGCATTAATTACCCCTCCTATCTGACTTGACTTTCCTCCTTTAATCATGTAGTTAACTCATCTTTATAATTTGGTTCAAACTTCAGCTTCCAGAAGTATTCCCTTAAAAAAACTCACCAGCCATGAGGATGCTCTAAATGCCAGATAAACATCCCTCCTCTCTGTAGCAGGAACACCTGTGCTAACCTCACACACGGGGGCCCAACTGAGGAGGTTGAGCTAGAGAGACATTATGTGTTCCCCCATCCTGGGGTGGGGGGAGTAGGGGGAGGACAGCTCTTCTCTTTTTTGTTCCTTCTCCTTCCCACCACTCTATACCATCTACCAGAACCATAGCCATCATGATAACTCTTACTGATAGGAATGCATTTTTCACGTGTTGAGCTGGAATAAAAATAAGAGAACTATATTGTGCTGAAATATTCTGTTCACTTATCTGCCTCTTTTCTAGGTCTTTGAGGAGGATTTTTTTGTCCCCATATCCTAAGGCATTACAGTGACTAAAGCTTTATAGACATATAGTAAATGATAGATGGAAGAGTGAATAGATAGATAAGCAAATAAACATAGAAGGAAAAGGTGATGGGTAACAGGGGCCACTGGAGAAGGCAATGGCACCCACTCCAGTTCTCTTGCCTGGAAACTCCCATGGACAGAGGAGCCTGGTGGGCTGCAGTCCATGGGGTCATCAAGAGTCGGACACAACTGAGCGACTTCACTTTCACTTTTCACTTTCATGCATTGGAGAAGGAAATGGCAATCCACTCCCGTGTTCTTGTCTAGAGAATCCCAGGGACAGTGGAGTCAGGTAGGCTGCTGTCTATGGGGTCACACAGAGTCAGACACGACTGAAGCAACTTAGCAGCAGCAGCAGCAGCAACTGGCCACAACCTCCAGGCTGCGGACTGGTACCTCCTATCAGATCACTGGCTGCATTAGGTTAGAATTAAAGTGCACAAAAAAATGTAATTCATATAAATCATCCTGAAACCATCCCCTCCAACTCCCTGGTCTGTAGAAAAAATAATCTTCCATGAAATTGGTCCCCTGGTACCAAAAAGGTTGGGAACTGCTGACTGGTAACATGAAAAGTGAGGACAAAATACAATGAGAACCAAAATTAGGCACAGATCATTTGCAGCTTGGAAAATTGTAGGAATCTTATGGAGAATGTGGCCATTGAGCTAAGACTTCAAAAATCTTATGATAAAGGACAGGGCATTCCAAGCATAAAGAACAATAAAAGTGACTATTTCAAACCTACGGTATCCACAGGGTGTAGTTACAATACCCAAATGGGGTAGTTACTTCCAAAGTAAAAACTCTGAAAGGCTACATACCCTTCCAATAATAACCCATATCTAATTTTTTTGGAATGGTCTTCCAGGTCCACCTAATAGGCACTGAACAAAATCTAATTCAGATTGCTTTGTTTTGTTTTGTTTTGTTTTGTTTAACCCAAATCTGGACTGCCTAGCTTAATTTCCCACTTCACTTTCTTCAAAAGTTGAATATATGTGATTCACATAAACAGCATGAGCTCAATATATTGAATGAAGTCAGTGAAGTAACAAACTCAGAATTGCCACCACTGGGGACAATAAAAGTGTCACGTTACTTCGTCATAGTCACCAGTTCACAGAGAAGAATTGCCTAGGTGAAAAAGGAAAAAGCACACCAGTTATTGACTGTTTAACCCTGTGCATATTATATAACCTAGCTAAGCTTCAATTTCCTCTTTTGCAAAATAACGTTAACAATAGTTGCTTTGTAAAGGTATTGTTAGGACCAAGTCTGACTTTAAATCACATGATATTGCTATTTTGCAGGTAAAAGATCAGCAATTAATGGGATTCAACCCAATGTAACTGTGATTAGAATATAGCAAATGCTCAATTTAGGTTAAGAGTGAATCTTCATTGTGTATAAATGATGAATAACAATTTAAACCTTAGTTATATCATTTTTTTTAAACTTTAGTTATATCATTTAATAGCAGCAAACAAGTAAGTCACCATTGTCCTAACCACAGTTTCCTTATCTGGAGTTGATGTTATTTCCCTTGTAGTTATAAAAATAAAAGAAATTAAAGATATCTGATACAAAGCAGTCACTCAACCAATAGAAACCTAGATGATTACAAAAGACCTAGATCTATGAAAAGATAACAGTGTTCTAGAAAAGAATAATGGGGAGAAAATTTATTCAAGAGTAGGTTATATACATAGGTATTCTGGTCTCATGTTTAAATATTCTTTACTGAAATCCTATGACCTTGCATGTAATTCTAAAGAACTGTTGTGTTGGAGCTGACTTAATTAAGGCTCAGTAGAGAACTGAGCAGGTGGTTGCCAGAAGCCACTGGGAGTCTGGTTTATACTGTCTGAGTCCATTTAAATAACCAGAATGCTCAAAGTCTAAAAAAAACTATTCAAACAGTAACCGTCATGATCAAATTAAAACTACATGCTTGTGTGTGTGTAAAAATATGGCATGGGGATCAAAATTAGATGTGAAATACTCAGAGGGATCTTATTAACAGCTGAAGTTTCTGACCTAGAAGCACATAAAGAATGTATTCATTCATACCATCAGAAGTTATTATTATCTGAAATAATAATAAACTAAGTTATGACAGCCTGCAAAAGTGCTGGGCAGACATGGTTTTTATCAAGTGTGTAATGCTAATAGCCATCCAACAAGGTAATTATTTGAGTTAAAGTTTAGAATATCTGAGAAGCAATGCATAGGGGTTGTAAGGGAATAGTAGTGTTCTCAGGGGAATGCTTCATCGATGTTCAGAATGTGTGCTTGGAGACTTCCATCTCACACACAGAGTTTAGAGGGCACATCTTCATGCTGTGCTAAAATAATCACCAAATCTCAAAAGGTTTCTTCATTTAGAATCTGGACCAGCCATTATGTGAGGTATCCTCAAGGGAATATCTTGGAGTGTGTTCTGTTTTAAAAGGAAAAGAGACATTCTGAACTACCTTCTGAAGCATTCAAACAAGAAGCAAGAGGCTTCTCTCAAAACCAGGACTTGAAAGCCAGCTAACATGTGCATTTGGCACCAAGTGAACATAGAGGGTGAGGGCCTAAGCCTGCAGGCTTGGGGGTTACCTACCTCCAGGTCTGGGGACAGGTTTTGCCATTCTAAGTCTTGAGACAAATCACCAAATCTCTCTAAGCTTTAGTGTCTTCATCTGCTAAGGTGGCTAATAATCTGCATCTCATGCGAAGTAAGTAGTGCATAACCTCAGAGACAAGTCACCCAGTAAAAAGTGGAAGCTAATGTGTGTCTTCAGATTTGCTCAGCTTCTCAAGCAAGATTTGGGGCTGCAAGAGGACAAATGTCAGGGTCCTTAAAAAGCACCCAAATTTTTTTCAAAAACTCTATGTTGGGATCTAGGAGGTAAAAGGTGAGCTTCATGTGTGGGCTCTGAGACGTTAAAGTACAGAAGCTGGCTGAGCCAAGAACAGACTGAACTCTTTCTCAGTCTGAGGTCCTCTTGGAATGCCCGAGGCTGCATCCTGGCCCTGGGAAGACTGTGGCACTGGACATACTAATCAAATCCAGGCTGTCATGTGCTTACTGCAGCATTGTGGGGGAAATGATAGGCTTTCTACTATCGGAAATCTGAAACTAATTCAGTATAAGTTTTGGTCATTTGAGAAAGAACGTGAATGAGAACCAGGAGAAGGTGTACATGAATATCTCTTTTCAATGTCTTTGACAGATGCCAAAAGAAAAGTTAAGTAACGTGTAGGATACAATAATGTCTCCTAAATTGTTCCCAGAACGCAGATTTGAGACATTTACAGGGGTTCCACCAAAAAATAGTGTTCTGTAGTCAGACAAGTCTAGAAAATGCTACATGCTGTGTTACATCTGTCCTGAATAATAGTAAGTCACAGTAGTCAATCAAATGCTCTGAGAAAGCCTATAATAACTAATATACTTTCAAAAATCTATTCATTACCTTTGGGTATTGTTCTCTTTTGAAAATATAATACCTATGAGTACCTCTCAAAACATCAGTGTTCTTATGAATTCAGAATGGGAAGTGCAGAGGCCGCAAGAATGATAGTGTCAAACAATTGTTTCTATGGATGTCTTCCAGGGACTGACTAATGGATAATGCCTACAGGATGATGCCTTCCATGAGATACCCTTTCTATTTTCTTCACTGGTGCACTCAGCTCAGCATTCAGGCACAATTTCTGGAAAGCCTTCTTTATTTTTTCTACCAGTAGAAGTTAGGAAGCTTCAACTGTACTCCTGCAGCCCCTAAGCTTAGCCCAACGCGACAGTGGCCATAGCCACTTGTCCCTGAGTACCTTAAGGTCAGACAAACACTTGTACCCCAGCAACTAACCAAATACTCACCATGCTCTGATTAATATCCTACAAATGACTCTTAATCTTTACTAAGCTGAACTTTGATGTCTGAGCAAGGCTTCAGTGCTCAGTGTGAAAGTCGAAGTAATTTCAAGTCTTTCTCTACCAAGGCAATTCCTTATTCCTGGTTTAGTGGCCTGTACAGAATTAGAGTTTGGATGGACTGGGGGCAGGAGGAGAAGAGGACGACCGAGGATGAGATGGCTGGATAGCATCACTGACTTGATGGACGTGAGTCTGAGTGAATTCCAGGAGTTGGTGATGGACAGGGAGGCCTGGCATGCTACAATTCATGGGGTCGCAAAGAGTCAGAACGACTGAGCGACTGAACTGAACTGAAGAAAAGGGAAGCTAGACATGCAGCTTCTTACTTGACAAATAAAAGGCTTTTTTGTGGTGTAATAGCCAACAACAAAAAGCTTTATTCTAGAAGATTTGATATTAATAGCATGTTCAGAATGTATCCAGGTCATTTCAATCTCATCACCACTATTCTAGTTCCAATGTTTGATATCTCCCATCAGTGACATTACAATGATGCCTACACAACTCTCTCATCTTCCATTCACCTTATTCAAGATTCATCATTTTTTTTTACTAACAATAGGTATCACTTTGACTCAGTGGTAAAGAATCAGCCTGTAAATGCAAGAGAGGCAAGAGACTCAAGGTCAGGAAGATCTCCTGGAAAAGGAAATGGCAACTCACTTCAGTATTTCTTGCCTGGAAATTTCATGGACAGAGAAGCCTGGTGGGCTATATAGTCTATAGGGTTACAGAGAGTCAGAAACAACTGAGAGACTGCAAATGCATGCATGACTTCTGCATAAAACCATGTATTTTCACTTATGCAATATTGTTTAATATTAGGTAGACCACAGTTTTTGTCTACTCTCCCCAAAATATTTCAAATTCACTGAAAATATGGGGAGATTTTCCTATATATTGCAAAACTGGGATTGATAGTTTGGGCACTTACATTATCAAGTGTTTAACTTAGTACTGAATATATTTACTGTTATAGATAACAAATGATATATGTTTTAATTGTTTCAGTTCAGTTCAGTCACTCAGTCGTCTCCGACTCTTTGCAACCCCATGAATTGCAGCACGCCAGGCCTCCCTGTTCATTACCCTCTCTCGGAGTTCACACAGACTCACGTCCATCAAGTCAGTGATGCCATCCAGCCATCTCATCCTCTGTCATCCCCTTTTCCTCCTGCCCCCAATCCCTCCCAGCATCAGAGTCTTTTCCAATGAGTCAACTCTTCGCATGAGGTGGCCAAAGTACTGGAGTTTCAGCTTTAGCATCATTCCTTCCAAAGAAATCCCAGGGCTGATCTCCTTCAGAATGGACTGCTTGGATCTCCTTGCAGTCCAAGGGACTCTCAAGAGTCTTCTCCAACACCACAGTTCAAAAGGATCAATTCTTCAGTGCTCAGCTTTCTTCACAGTCCAACTCTCACATCCATACATGACCACAGGAAAAACCACAGCCGTGACTTCATGGACCTTAGTCGGCAAAGTAACATCTCTGCTTTTGCATATACTATCTAGGTTGGTCATAACTTTTCTTCCCAGGAGTAAGCATCGTTTAATTTCATGGCTGGAATCACCATCTGCAATGATTTTGGAGCCCCAAAAATATAGTCTGACACTGTTTCCACTGTTTCCCCATCTATTTCCCATGAAGTGATGGGACTGGATGCCATGATCTTCGTTTTCTAAATGTTGAGCTTTAAGCCAACTTTTTCACTCTCCTCTTTCACTTTCATCAAGAGGCTTTTTAGCTCCTCTTCACTTTCTGCCATAAGGATGGTGTCATTTGCATAACTGAGGTGATTGATATTTCTCCCGGCAATCTTGATTCCAGCTTGTGTTTCTTCCAGTCCAGCGTTTCCCATGATGTACTTTGCATATAAGTTAAATAAGCAGGGTGACAATATGCAGCCTTGACATGCTCCTTTTCTTATTTGGAACCAGTCTGTTGTTCATGTCCAGTTCTAACTGTTGCTTTCTGACCTGCATACAGATTTCTCAAGAGGCAGGTTAGATGGTCTGGTATTCCCATCTCTTTCAGAATGGTCCACAGTTTATTGTGATCCACACAGTCAAAGGCTTTGGCATAGTCAATAAAGCAGAAATAGATGTTTTTCTGGAACTCTGCATGATTCGGCAAAGTAATGTCTCTGCTTTTGAATATGCTATCTAGGTTGGTCATAACTTTTCTTCCAAGGAGTAAGCGTCTTCTAATTTCATGGCTGCAGTCACCATCTGCAGTGATTTTGGAACCCCCCCCGAAAAGTCTGACACTGTTTCCACTGTTTCCCCATCTATTTCCTATGAAGTGATGGGGCCGGATGCCATTATCTTCATTTTCTGCATGTTGAGCTTTAAGCCAACTTTTTCACTCTCCTCTTTCATTTTCATCAAGATGCTTTTTTAGCTCCTCTTCACTTTTTGCCATAAGGGTGGTGTCATCTGCATATCTGAGGTTATTGATATTTCTCCTCGCAATCTGGATTCCAGCTTATGTTTCTTCCAGTCCAGCGTTTCTCATGATGTACTCTGCATAGAAGTTAAATAAACAGGGTGACAATATACTTGACGTACTCCTTTTCCTGTTTGGAACCAGTCTGTTGTTCCATGTCCAGTTCCAAGTGTTGCTTCCTGACCTGCATACAGATTTCTCAAGAGGCAGGTCAGGTGGTCTGGTATTCCCATCTCTTTCAGAATTTTCACAGTTTGTTGTGATCCACATAGTCAAAGGCTTTGGCATATATCTATGTCTATATATGTATAACTGAATCACTTTGCTGTACAGCAGAAATTAAGACAACATTATAAATAAATTATAGTTCAATAGTAAAACTTTGGCCACCTGATGCAAAGAGCTAACTCTTTGGAAAAGACCCTGATGCTGGGAAAGATTGAGGGCAGGAGGAAAAGGGGGACAGAGAATGAGATGGTTGGATGGCATCACTGACTCAAAGGATGGGAGTCTGAGCAAACTCAGAGATACTGAAGGACAAGGAAGCCTGGCATGTGGCTGCAGTCCATGGGGTTGCAAAGAGTTGGACATGATTCAGTTATTGAAAAACAAAAATAAATAATACACTAAAAAACTGTGTCATTACAAGGAGTGGTTTATTCTTTCCCTGCAGGTAACAGTGGGTGTTCCAATTTCGCGGCTGAGCAGGTGGCCTGGAGCCCTATGTCAACAGTGACCAGTGCGGGAACCCAGTGGGTGGGTGTTCTCTTACAGCCCCAGAAGGGTCAATGATTGGTGAGGTCACATAGCCAGGAAGAGGTAGAGGCAGGACCCATACCCTATTGCCTAACCCCAGGGTCTCTGTTCTAGACCTAGGCCTGCAGAGAGGAGTGGGTCTCGCCATCCACAGCCCCCCACCCACTGGCAGGCTTGGCTGCATCTTCCCTGCCCTGGCTGAACTGCCCCACGAGTGGGCAGATTTCCTTCTTTCTTCTTCTTCTTTTTTTTTTTTTTTTTTGCCTCCAAACACCTCTCAAAGCTTGAAAAGGCTCCTTTGACTTGGACCTTGGGGAAATGGCTTGGACAGTGTTTGAACAGTAACTGACTCCGTCAACCCGTCCCACCCAAGAACAGCTCTTTCAGAGCCTCTTCTTCACCCTCCACCTGACTGTGTGTTCCAGGAAGCTTCCAATTTCCATCAGGGTCACATGACCCAGGGCTGGAGCAGCCATCTGTTTCCTAAGCGTGTGTGTTTCAGTGACCAAACTGATCCCGGAGAAATCTGGAGGAATGAGCTCATTGTTAATCCATGTGACCTTGGTTGACCAGTATGGAGTTCCTGTGAAGCGGTGGGGAGCGCTCCTGGTAGGTGGGCTTACAAAACCTCCATCTCTGTGTCCTCAGGGCACCGAGCAGTATCTGTTGCGCAGCAGGTCCCGGAGAAGAAGGACAACAAAGATGATGGTCAGATCATCCACAGTTGCTGATGGAACACGGACGGTGAACCTAAACACCATGCTGGGCTCCCATGGTGCATAAAGGGCCAGCTCCAACCTCGTGGAACTTGGATTACCATAGGGCTGCAGCATTGGAGAGGTCAGCCCGGAAAAGGGAGGTGATCCTGAGCCCTGGTTGGGATACAATTCCCTGGAAGGAAGTGTCTGTATTTCTACCAAGTGGGCCCCCCACCTGGGGAAGATGCCTGCCGACCTGGGTGCACCTGTGCCTTCCGATATATCCACCCAGAAAGGGTCTTCTTCCTGACTGGCTGCCTCCTCTCTCATCTGTTTCACTGAATTGGGAATCTCCCTTCCACCCAATAGGGCAAAACCCCAAACCGTGAGCTCCCTGTGTGTGTGTGCATATCCGATTCTTTGCGACCCCACGGACTGTAGCCCGTCAGGCTCCTTTGTCCATGGAATTCTCCAGGCAAGAATACTGGAGTGGGTTGCCATGCTTTTTTTTTTTTTTTTGCCTCCAAACACTTCTCAAAGCTTGAAAAGGCTCCTTTGACTTGGACCTTGGGGAAATGGCTTGGACAGTGTTTGAACAGTAACTGACTCCGTCAACCCGTCCCACCCAAGAACAGCTCTTTCAGAGCCTCTTCTTCACCCTCCACCTGACTGTGTGTTCCAGGAAGCTTCCAATTTCCATCAGGGTCACATGACCCAGGGCTGGAGCAGCCATCTGTTTCCTAAGCGTGTGTGTTTCAGTGACCAAACTGATCCCGGAGAAATCTGGAGGAATGAGCTCATTGTTAATCCATGTGACCTTGGTTGACCAGTATGGAGTTCCTGTGAAGCGGTGGGGAGTGCTCCTGGTAGGTGGGCTTACAAAACCTCCATCTCTGTGTCCTCAGGGCACCGAGCAGTATCTGTTGCGCAGCAGGTCCCGGAGAAGAAGGACAACAAAGATGATGGTCAGATCATCCACAGTTGCTGATGGAACACGGACGGTGAACCTAAACACCATGCTGGGCTCCCATGGTGCATAAAGGGCCAGCTCCAACCTCGTGGAACTTGGATTACCATAGGGCTGCAGCATTGGAGAGGTCAGCCCGGAAAAGGGAGGTGATCCTGAGCCCTGGTTGGGATACAATTCCCTGGAAGGAAGTGTCTGTATTTCTACCAAGTGGGCCCCCCACCTGGGGAAGATGCCTGCTGACCTGGGTGCACCTGTGCCTTCCGATATATCCACCCAGAAAGGGGCTTCTTCCTGACTGGCTGCCTCCTCTCTCATCTGTTTCACTGAATTGGGAATCTCCCTTCCACCCAATAGGGCAAAACCCCAAACCGTGAGCTCCCTGTGTGTGTGTGCATATCCGATTCTTTGCGACCCCACGGACTGTAGCCCGTCAGGCTCCTTTGTCCATGGAATTCTCCAGGCAAGAATACTGGAGTGGGTTGCCATGCCCTGCTCCAGGGGATCTTCCTGACCCAGGGATTGAACCGGGGTCTTCTGCATTGTAGGTGGATTCTTTACCATTTGAGCCACCAGGGAAGCCTGTGGACTCCCTAGAAAGTCTAATTAGCTTGCTACACTAACATTCTTTAAGTCTGGCTTCACACATTTTTGAATTTAATAGAAAGTGGAGTACAGTTTCAGTTTTAAAATTTCCACCTAAAGCTGCTGCCTGCTTTCATGTTGCAGGATCCCTTTGTGTGTCACCAGGAACAAGCACCACAATTAGAAATGAGAGTGGATGTTCACTGAGAGCATCTGGGGTGCGACACCAAGCTCCCAGCACCTCCACGAGCTGGCTACTACGCAGTGCCCACTTGGGCTTCCCAGATGGTGCTAGTGGTAAAGAACCCGCTTGCCAATGCAGGAGGCAGGAGACCTGGGTTCGATCCCTGTGTCGGGAAGGTCCCCTGGAGGAGGGCCTGGCAACCCACTCCAGTATCCTTGCCTGGAGGATCCGATGGACAGAGGAGCCTGGCAGGCTACAGTCCACAGGGTTGAAAAGAGCTGGATACGACAGAGGCGACTTAGCACGCACACACAGTATGACCATTTTACGGCAGACAAGCCAGAGGCCCCAAGCCCCAGAGCTAGGATATGATGGCATCGACATTAAAGCTCAGGTGGTATCAACCCCCAGCTCACCTCTGAGCACTACTGTCACAGAGGGAACTGTGTCCCTCAAGTTTGTATGTTCAAGTCCAAATCCCAGCGCCTCAGAAGGTGGCCTTGCTTGGAGACAGGGTGTTTACAGAGGTGATCAAGTTCACACTAAGTCATTAGCAGGGACCCCGATTCAATATGACTGGTGTCCTTGTAAACAGGGGAAGCCCTAGAAAAAGGGGACCCTAGGGCCCAGGGAGATAAACATAGAGCGGACACCAAGCAAGGAGACACAGGGAGAAGACGGACATCTACGAGCAAGGAAGGAGCATCTTGATGTGAGGTGTAAAGGGGCAGCTTCCTTCACCGCCCTCAGGAGTCGTTCCTGAAGACACCGTGAACGTGGACTTCTAGGCTGCAGAGCCGCGAGAACAGGCTTCTATTGTTTAAGTCGCCCAGTCTGTTGGACTTGGTCACAACAGCTCGAGCAGACTAAGACTGTTACCCTGGCTGTCCTCAGGCCGAGTTCCAGGGAAGGTGTTTGACTTCCGCTCTGTTCAGGGAGGTGTCAGCACTGTGTAGATCAGGCCCCTGGTGTGAGCAAACAGACAGGGTCCCGACCCCTCCCAGCTCTTCATGGAAAAGACGGCGGTGAGGGGTTTCGGGTGTGGGGTGCGTGCTCGGGGACCCCTACAGGGCTTGCTGGGCACACAGAAGGGGTGGAGGGGTGCTGCCTTAGCGTGGGAGGGGTTCAGGAAACCAGAGTTCAGGCCACCACCTGAAGACCAGCCTTCAGGGGTTGAGACTCTGGTTTCTGAGCTCTTCAGGGTTGTTTCAGGATCGCTGCTTCCCATTTTTTGCCTCTCAAAAGGCCATTTCCCTGACTCCCGTCTGAGCCCTGACCTGGTAACTCAGCTACTGCAGATGTCAGGGTGCTGGCTCACCTCTTCATTTTAAAGTTTGTGAAACTGAGGCTGAGGGACAAAAAGTGACTTTCCCAACATCCCAGAGACCCAGATTCTCCTTCACGGCTCTTTGCATCAGAGACCGGAACTCAAGCACCCAAACGGAGAATCAGCCAGCAACAAGCGTACAGAGTTCTGTTATCATTTACGCTTCATTCTATTTCCTACTTGGTTATTTCAAGGCATCTATGAATTCTACTTGTCCCCCAGGTCCCCCAAAGAGCCCCTCTCTCTCCCCCCACTTTTGGAGGGAACCAGACTAATAAAAACAACAATGGTAGAATAATAGTAACCATAATTAGCCATGAGGCTAATATAGCAGTTAAATACTTTTGGAAATACATTTGGAACACTATAACTAAAATCTGCACTGCATCTTGAAGCTCCAGGCTCAGCCTTGATCTGTTTGGGTGGTTGTGGAGATGAGAATGTTATTCAATATTAAGATCAATATTCCATTGACTTGTGGTTAAGAGTTGTACTGAGTCTTGGTCTCAATCATTGGTCTTAGGATATGCTGATTTAGAAAACTGAGTGGTATTTACGAAAGTGAAAGTGTTAGATTCTCAGTCATATCTGACTCTTTGAAACCCCATGGACTGTAGCCCGCCAGGCTCCACTGTCCACGGAATTCTCCAGGCAAGAATACCAGAGTAGGTAGCCATTCTCTTCTCCAGGGGATCTTTCCACACCCAGGGATCAGACCCAGGACTCCCGCATTGAACCAGGGAAGCCTGCAGTATTTTTAAGGTAATGTAATTACCTGTTCAGCTGGGGAAAGTGATTTTGGCAGCAGGGCACCAGATAGACTCATTATGGAGAGCAAGTGTGTCTATTCCAGGAAACCCAGTTACAAAAATTCCAATTTACCAGGAAACAGAAGAAGCAGGAAAAGAATTGCCATAGACCTGTTATTTTAACTGCTAGAGCTGAGCTGGGCCTTGGGGACCATCTCATCCAATGTTTTTCCCCAAATCTTTTTGCTCAAAATCCAAAACATAGAACAGATGCAAGTGAAGAACAGTTCCCCAGGTTGCTTAAACCTCCAGCAGCTGGAGAAATCTTTTTTCCTCTAGGAACTGTTGAATCATTCCTGCAAGGCCCTTTACTTTCAGGAAGCACAGCTTGAAAATCCCTTGTCTTATGGAAACTGGAGGAGCAAGGTCAGAGAGTTCATTTCACCCCAGGTTTCTAACTCCCAGCTCAGTGATTTCTCTGCTTCACTGAGGGACAGGAAGGCAGTGTTCAACTCAAGGGCCGTCTCTCTCACTTTGCTGGGTTAATAAACCAACAGATGCTCGCTCTGCGGTTGAGCCCACCTCTTGGTGTGCATCCAGAGGTTCTTAGTTCTGCTGCAAACTGCAGGACCTCCATGCGCATATGCGTGTGTGCTCAGGACTGCCCTTTGCAATCCTATAGACTGTAGTCCGCCAGGCTCTTCTGTCCATGGAATCATCCAGGCAAGAATACTGCAGTGGGCAGCCAGTCCCTTCTCTGGGGGGATGTTCCCGACCCAGGGATTGAACCTGGGTCTCCCGCATTGCAGGCAGATTCTTTACTCACTGAGCCACCTGGGAAACCCTAGGACCTCCATAACCCTCCTCTATAGGGTAATACCAGGTGAGGGAGGTGGTGGGGAGGAAGCAGAGAGGGTAGAAGTCTTCACGGTGCCACCGTGTGGATTTTAGGGCTCCACCTGCAGCTGCATGTTGTGCCCGGCCATGGGCTCAATGTGGCCTGACATCTGGACTCTCCTTTCACCCATCCCCTTGATTACTCTGGCAGTGATTCTCAACTGGGGATAATTTGCTCCCCAAGGGACGTCTGGCAGCATTTGGCAACATTTCGGTTGTGGGGGCGATTCCAGCTGGTCTCTAGTGGGTAAAGGCCAGGAATGCTGCTAAACAGTCTCTAATGTACAAGGCAGCCCCCCACACAAAGTGGTATCCAGACCCAAGCAACCATAGAGCTGAGGCCGAGGAATCCTGTGCTTTGCAACCACTGTTCTTCCCATTTGATAGAAAAGAAGCAGGCTCAACCCAGAACATTGAAGAGCTACAACAAAACTGGAATTCGATCCCCAAAACATGTGATTCCAAAAACCAGGGATTGAACCTGGGTCTCCTGCATTGCAGGCAGGTTCTTTACCCACTGAGAAACCTGGGAAACCTTAGGATCTCCATGACCCTCTGGCTTAAGCACCATCCTGTCTCACGGACTGTACTGCACTTCCTACACAGTGAAGCCAGCACCTCCAGGTGACCTCAGGGTCCTTTCTAGAAAGTCCCTCGACTGTCCTTCTGACAGCTGGTCAGTCTAAGATGCTGCTGTGTCAGCCTCAGCTGCCCTGCTTGGGCAGCACTCTCTCTGTTTCCACCTGCCTCTGAATCATCACCACGTGAACATTTATGCAGCAATCAGAGTCCTCCTGTGTGCTGGACATTGCCTATGCGCTGCCCACATTTTCTTCCGGAATCACCTTGGTGACCTCCCTGCCCTGCCCCCGGCTGGCCTCATCATCCTCATTTCAGGAAGGAGGAAGCCAGGGCTTAGAGGAGTTAAGTGACCACAGGAGAATCACAGTTCTCAGGGTGCTCATTTTATTTTGAACCCCTTGAGGCTTTTTGCCAAGTCATCAAATTTGACTGTTCTAATTCATGTATTTAAAAAAGAATTTTTTTTATTAAGAAACCGCCTCCCAGTGCAGGAGACACGGGTTTGATCATTGAGGTGGGACTGTCCCTTGGAGAAGGACATGGCAGCCCACTTGGGTATTCTTGCCTGGAGAATCCTATGGACAGAGGATCCTATTGGGCTACAGTCCACGGGGTTACAAGAGGCAGACATGACTTATGGGCCAAACAACAACACACGGCTGATTAATAATGTTGAGGTAGTTTCAAGTGAATAGCAAAGGGATTCAGCCATGTATACACATGTATCCATTCTCCTCCAAACTCCCCTTGCATCCAGACTGCCGTAACATCGAGCAGAGCTCCATATGCCATACAAGGGGATCCTTGTTGGTTATCCATTTTAAATACAGCAGTGTGTACATGTCCATCCCAAACTCTCTATCCCTTCCCCTCATCCTTCTCTCTGGCAGTCATAAGTTAGTTCTCAAAGTCTGTGAACCTGTGTCTTTTAAGTACATTACTTTGTATCAGTTCTTTTTCATTGCACATATGTGATGTCATATGATATTTCTCCTTCTCTGACTTACTTCACTCAGTATGACTATCTCTACTGACCTGTATTCTGACAGAGAATATACTTTCTGCAGGCAGCAAGCAATAACACTTAGGTGAATTGCTTGCCAAGGTCATTTGTGTGACTGATTACATCATAAACAGCACCTGGTGATGCCTGTGTCCTCTGGTTCATACAAATACCATGGGGTCCCTCATGTTCCCTCCTCGAGAGAGCCAGTACCTGACAAAGGAGCTGACCGGGAATGGGTGAGCCTGAGTGCATGCGTGCTCAGACGTGTCTAACTCTTTTCGACCCTGTGGCCTATAGCCCATTCGGCGCCTCTGTCCAGGGGATTATCCAGGGAAGGATACTAGAGTGTGTTACCATGCCCTCCTCCAGGGGATCTTCCCAATCCAAGGATTGAACCTGTGACTCCTTCATTCTACTTGTGGGGAGAGGGATGTCAGGGGAGGGTCTCTTGCGAAGCTCAGCCGTGGATCGCTGGCAGCCCAGGAACCAGGCTCATTCTTTACCCGCTGAGCCACCGGGAGAGCCCATAGGTAAGCCTTAGGTAAGCCTTAGGTAAGCCTGTGGGAGATAGCTTTCATTCAGTGCCTGAGAAAACTCACAAAACCACATATATTATTTTTTGCATTCTTAAAACACCACGTGCCATAGTATGCTTTTTGAGGAACTCAGGGGACATAATTGAGATCAACAGCAGAAAACAGTTGCTTGAACCATAGGGCGATAATGAATAAACACTCACATAGCTTGGATGGTTTTCACACAGCTGTCATCCTGCATTCATTCCCCTCCCTCATCACCCTGCACTGGGAGCCCCTACCCTCCAGGAGAACTGACTACCAGCTTATGTATGCAGATGACTGTGGGACAACGCTGAAAGAGCAGCCAGGGATGGGAACTCACTCTCCACAGCTGTGTGCTGGGCGCCAGACCTATAAGGCGCCATTGTTGTGTTGTTGTTGTTCAGTCACCAAGGTGTGCCCGATTCTTTGATGCTGTAAGGTGACCAACACGAAAGCCATGTGTCCCAGCTGGGCACATGGACCCTGGGATAACTCTGGTGCCACAGAACAGAATGAAAGGATGTTATATCCTCACTGTATAAGGGGGAAACCATGGTCCCGAGAGGTTAAGTGGCATCCTTTTCAAATGATATGTGTATAGAGAAAATATGCCTCCAATTAATTTGACATAATTCTTCCTGCTAAAATAAAACTGAGCTATTAGTTACCAAAGAGTTCCCTTAGTCATCTTCAGCTATTAAATTTAAATGAAATAAAACAAAAATATGCACCGAATGCCCCACTTTTATAGGACACTGAGCTAAGTATTCGGAGAAGGTTGGGAAAAAAATAACAGTAGCAAGAAACAAGCAGGAGAGTCTGATCGGGCATGAGTGTGTGATGTTGTGGGCTGAAATCATGAGACTGGGGTGATTTTGGTGTTTGAGCTGCCACTGATCTGAGGCTTAGCTTAAGAGACCCTTCCCCTCCATATCCCTCTGCCCACAAGTAGAATGAGGGCCTGGCCCAGAAGCTTGTTAAGAGCTTTTTAACACTCAGGACTGTGGAGCTGGCACATAGGCCATCAGGACAGACACCCAGGGCTCCTTGCCAGCATGGTGCACCACCCATGGGACGTGGCCATCTGACTCTACCCAAGCCTGGTAGGACCTGAGTCCCCCCCAACTTCCACAGTCCCCATGTTCACCACACAGACACACATCTTACCCAGCCCCGCAGCAGCTCGTAGGCCGTGACACCCAGGGACCACCAGTCAACAGGGTAGGAGTACCCAGGGCCTCCGTCCACATACACCTGGAACACTTCCGGCGCTGCCAAAGACAGGACAAAAGACATCACTGGGCATCTCGCTTGACACGCATCATGCCGAAGAAGGAGGACATGGGGCCAGGAGATGGACTGCGAGGCTAGCATTCCATTGACGATGCTATGTACTTACTACCATCTGTAAGTCACAAGCCAGCCTGAGACAAGGTGCAGGCATCACAGGCAGCCCAGTGTGACACCCAGGACAGAATACAGACGGGGTGCCCCGAGTGTGCAGCAGAGGGCGGTCTGCTGGGGAGTCAGGGAAAGCGGGGGAGGAGGTTTGGTGGAGCGTGAATCATGGTCAGCATGGGAAATAGGAGGAAGAGCTCCCGTTACGGAGCAGGACCCTGTGGGGCTCCTGGGCACAAAGACTTTCTGTGCCCGCCAATTCTTTGATGACAGGAAATAGGCTTCACTCAGTGTCTGTGACCTTCCCTTAGCTCCAACCTGAAGTTTCAAACAGATGCGAAGCAAGGATGGGAGGGGATGCAGAGACAAGAGAGGAACAGACAGGAAGCAATAATGCAGCCTTGGGGCAGAGTCCTGGTCCCCCAACCCCCCTAAGTGATACACATAACATTTTTGAGCTCTTCTGCAGATACTAAAACTCCCACCAGGTGGGAGAAATTAAGGGTCTGATGTGCTGTGCTAAGTCGCTTCCATAGTGTCAGACTCTTTGCGACCCTATGGACTGCAGCCCGCCAGGCTCTTCTGTCCATAGTATTCTCCAGGCAAAAAATATGGGAGTGGACTGCCATGCCTTCCTCCAGGGGATCTTCCCAACCCAGGGACTGAACCTGCGCCTCTTACACCTTCTGCATTGGCAGGTGGGTTATTTACCACTAGTGTCACCTGGGAAGCCCCAAGGGTCTGATGCCCACAAGCAAGTAGACCCCAGACTGGTTAGAACCAGAAGGTGGATGATGCAGACTCTCACCTAACCAATAACCAATCAGAAAAATGTCCATGAGCTTATCATCCTCTTTGAACCATTACTATAAGGTCCCTCACTACCCCCTCCAGGGTGGGGACACACAGCTTTGAGGGCATTTGCTTGCTGTGGCCCCCTTTGCCTGGAAAAGCATTTTGTTGTTGCTGTTGCTGAGTCGTGTCTGACTCTTTGCAACCCCATGGACAGCAGCACACCAGGCTTCCTTGACTTTCGCTATCTCCTGCTGCTGTGGCTGCTAAGTTGCTTCAGTCATGTCCAACTCTGTGTGACCCCATAGACAGCAGCCCACCAGGATCCTCCTGTCTCTGGGATTCTCCAGGCAAGAACACTGGAGTGGGTTGCCATTTCCTTCTTTGCACAATCTCCTGGAGTTTGCTCAATTTCATATCCATTGAGTCGAGGATGCTATGTAATCATTCCATCCTCTGCTACCCCTTCTCCTTTTGCCTTCAGTCTTTCCCAGTATCAGGATTTTTTCCAATGAGTTGGCTCTTCGCATCAGATGGGCAAAGTACTGGAGCTTCAGCTTTAGCATCAGTCCTTCCAATGATTATTCAGGACTGATTTCCTTTAGAATTGACTGATTTGATCTCTTTGCTATCCAAGGGACTCTCAAGAGTTTTGCCCAGCACCACCCTTTCAAAAGCATGAATTCTTTGGCGCTCAGCCTTCTGGTCCCGCTCTCACATCTGTACATGATTACTGGAAAAATTATAGTTTGGACTATATGGCAATGGCACCCTGCTCCAGTACTCTTGCCTGGAAAATTCCATTGGTGGAGGAGCCTGGTGGGCTGCAGTCCATGGGGTCTCGAAGAGTTGGACACGACTGAGTGACTCCACTTTCACTTTTCACTTTCATGCATTGGAGAAGGAAATGGCAACCCACTCCAGTGTTCCTGCCTGGAGAATCCCAGGGACAGGGGATCCTGGTGGGCTGCCGTCTATGGGGTCGCATAGAGTCGGACATGACTGAAGTGACTTAGCAGCATATGGACCTTTGTCAGCAAAGTGATACCTCTGTTTCCTAGTACACTGTCTAGGTTTGTCATAGATTTACTTCCAAGGAACCAAGCATCTTTTAATTTCATGGCTGAAGTCACCATCTGCAGTGACTTTGGAGCCCAAGAAAATAAAATCTGTCATTGTGTCCACTTTTTCCCCTTCTATTTGCCATGAGGTGATGGGATGACAGAGGATGAAATGGCTAGATGGCATCACTGACTTGATGGATGTGAGTCTGAGTGAACTCTGGGAGTTGGTGATGGACAGGGAGGCCTGGCATACTGCAATTCATGGGGTCGCAAAGAGTCAGACATGACTGAGTGACCGAACTGAATTGAACCGATGGGACCAGATGCCATGATCTTACTTTTTTGAATGTTGAGTTTGAAGCCAGCTTTTTCACTCTCCTCTTTCCCTGTCATCAAGAGGCTCTTTAGTTTCTCTTCACTTTCTTCCATTAGAGTGCTATCATCTGTATATCGGAGGTTGTGCTATTTCTCCTGGCAATCTTGATTCCAGCTTGTGATTCATCCAGTAAAGCAGTAAAGCTAGTCTTTCCTACTCCACCCAAAACTCTGTCCCTGAGATTTAAATTGGAGTTGGGGTACAGACACCAGATTTTAGAGGCTCTTAGTTTCTCTTCACTTTCTTCCATTAGAGTGCTATCATCTGTATATCGGAGGTTGTGCTATTTCTCCTGGCAATCTTGATTCCAGCTTGTGATTCATCCAGTAAAGCAGTAAAGCTAGTCTTTCCTACTCCACCCAAAACTCTGTCCCTGAGATTTAAATTGGAGTTGGGGTACAGACACCAGATTTAGTTCACTCCTAAGGGGCTGAGAAGCTAGGTGAATGTCAGTCTGCTTTAGCACCAACACCAGGTCAGATGTCCCAACAACCAGATGGTTAGCGCCCCTTGGTGCCCACAGCCAGTCTCAGGACAACGTTATTTTAGCATAGGTTGGAATCAATACAAAGTATCCAGACCAAGTAAATGCACAGAGACAGAAGGCCGATCAGGGGTTGCCAGGGGCTGGCAGGGGGATGGGGCACAACTGCTCATTGGGTTTCCTCTGGGATGATGAATGTTCTTGCACTAGACAGAGCTGATGGCTACACAATACGGTGAATGTACTAAATGCCACTTCATTTGCTTGCATTTTACGTTACATGAATTTTACTTCTGTAATAAACCAGTGAAGGGTGGAATACCCAGAGGGATGGACCCTCACTCCTCAGGGGGAGGCAGCTGTCCTGGGGTCTCCTGGGTCCTGCTGCTTCCCAAGCTGCTGGGAAGTGGGTTCATCACTGCCTCACCCCCGACTCACCAGGCCAGGAGTGCATCTCAAGCTTTAACTGCTCACACTGGCTTCCAGGAAAGTCTTGGGAAATGCAGGTCATTTCTAGAAAATTAATTTACAGATGTAATTCTATTTTACAGCTGTCAGAGCAGCCAAGCTCTGTCATGGGGAACCAGGACATGTTGTGATTAAAAACATCTCAAATCAGTTTTCAGACTGGCATTTGGATGGCGTGGGGGTAGGAAGGGCGAGACAAGGCAGACAAGGGAAGGGCGAGACGAGGCAGATGAGGGTAGACAACGGATGCTTGAGTCTGGGCTCTAGATGGGCAGCTGGACACTTGAACCTGCTGTTACTCAGTCGTGTCTGACTCTGTGACCCCATGGACTGCAGCACGCCAGGCTTTCCTGTCCTTCACCATCTCCCGAAGCTTGCTCAAACTCAAGTCTATTGAGACAGTGATGCCATCCAACCATCTTGTCATCTGTTGCCTCCTTTTCCTCCTGCCTTCAATCTTTCCCAGCATCAGGGTCTTTTCCAGTGAGTCAGTTCTTTGCATCAGATGGCCAAAGTATTGGAGCTTCAGCTACAGCATCACTCCTTCCAATGAATATTCAGGACTGATTTCCTTTAGGATTGACTGGTTTGATCTCCTCGCAGTCTAAGGGACTCTCAAGAGTATTCTCCAGCACCACAGTTCAAAAGCATCAATTCTTCAGCACTCAGCTTCCTCTATGGTCCAACTCTTATCATCAATGAACCTGACCCTCAGCCAAATTCCAGCTGCCCTCCAGCAACCCACTCCCGTTATTTTGTATTCTCCTTTCCTCCTCATGACAACCCCGAGGGTCATATTATCATTTGACACGCTTTCCCGAAGAGGTTCAGAGAGGGACAGCAGAGCACAGGAAGTCACACAGCAGAGAAGTGCAGAGCTGAGGTGCGCCTTACATACTGGTCAAATTCCAGTGTGAAGTAAGCTTTGCAGCAGCATTTGGGTACAAAACCATAATCAGTCTACATTGAAGATGCAGGGGAAGATGTTATTGGGAGTTCGGGGAAATGTCATTTTGGTTTATTTGAGTTTCATCAAGTGGTATGTGTGTTAAGGAACAGGAAGAAGCTTGGTGTGATTGTAGCTGGGTTAACACGTTCTCTTTGCTTCAGTTTGTAAAGCATGAGCAATAATAAACAGTCTATTCACAGGGTTCTTATGAGGATTAAGGAAAAATGCTGGCTAAGAGCTAAGCTCGATGCCAGGCTGGTCCATTGTGGGTGCTCTGGAAATCTTGGGCATAGTTTTTATTAGTAGAATTGTCATTCAAATGTCCTCTCTTCATCAAACTCAGCTTCTCACTGACCACCCAGTCAGCCTGGGGACTGTCCTAGATTCCAACCTCCTCAGCCTCATGACTCATCAGTCTCCAGACCCTCTGAGCTTGGCATTCTGGGCATCTTTCCATCTGCCCCTTCCTATCCATCTTAGATCAACCTGAATTCAAAGGTGGTAGTTGTACCTGTTAAGTAAATATTTGATGAGTGAGCATTTGATTTCCGAGCCTCTCAGGGCACTGAGCTGAGCTATTCTGCCTCTCACCCTGGGAGCCTGAGGCTGGGCTCCAACCCAGAGGGGCTCCCTTCCCTGCACCCCAGTTTGTGTACTTGTCCTTCCCTCTGTGCAAAGGGTTCTGAAAAGGAGACAGTAACGCTGGCCTGTGCAGAACCAGGACTTTGACAGCTGCTGGCCCAGCCCATGTGTTCAGACAGGGCCAGAGGTAAAGACACACCCAGGACTACAGGAGAGGCTGTGTGTCCAGCTGTCCCCATAAAGCCTTGTCATGTGTGGCTGCCCCAAGCCCATCTGGAATTCATGGTAGAAGCAGCATCTGACCAGTTCTGTCTTGGCTGGCCTGACCAGCCAAGGGACAACTATTTGCAGCCTGTGACTCCACTCCCAGAGAAGGTGACAATCTCCCTTCCCCTGCACACCTGGGGCTGAGAGAACATAAACAACATTTATGTCACAATCCATATGCCACCAAAATGACTGCTGTAGTGCCCTGGAATCAGTGCTTAGAAGTGAGGGCATCATAGAGGGACTTGAAGGACAGGTACAAGACACACACCTGTCATCATTATTTCATGTATGAATGAGTGAGTGTGGAAGCAGTTGGCTGGGTGCCGTGTTAAGGATTTTGCACATATAGCTCCCTTCCCCCTCCCAGTCACCCAATAAGTGCTACAACGATCTTCACACTCCAGATGAGGAGGCAGAGACACAAAGGGGTATAGCTGGGTGAATGAAAGCGAAAATGCTAGCTGCTCAGTCATGTCTGACTCCTTGTGAACCCACGGACTGCAGCCCGCCAGGCTCCTCTGGCCATGGACTTCTCCAGGCAAAAATACTGGAGTGAGTAGCCATTCCTTTCTCCAGGGGATCTTCCTGATCCAGGGATCCAACCCGGGTCTCCCACATTGCAGGCAGATTCTTTACCACCTGAGCCACCAGGGAAGGTAAATAGTGTCTGCAAAAGACTATGTCCAAGTACTAACCTCCAGTATTTGTAAACAGGGCCTTATTCAGATATAGGGACTCTGCAGGTGTAATTAAGGACATCAAGATAAAAATCATCCTGGATTCAGGGTGGACCCTTCCTAGATTCAGTGTCAGATGACTTGATAAGGGAAAGGAGAGAGAGATTTGGGACACAGAGAAGGCCAATGCAGGAGGCACAAGAAACATAAGTTCAATCCCTGGGTTGGGAAGATCCCCTGGAGTAAGAAATGGCAACCTGCTCCAGTATTCTTGCCTGGAAAATTCCATGGACAGTGGAGCCTGGTGGGCTATAGTCCAGGGGTCACAAAGAGTCGGACACCATTGAGCACATATCCTTAAAACATCCTGAACCACAGATGAAGAAAAAAGAGATGCAGAGAGGTAAAGGAGCAAGTTCAGGGCCATCTAGGTGGTGAGTGGAAGAGTGTGGAAGGCTGTTCTTACAACTTTCGAGAGGGGACTCAATGTGGCTGTCCCCCTGTTATCACAAGCAGTGGCTTTCTTTACGATGTTAAGAGCTGTGTTATTAACATGCCATTGACTGAGCATCTACCTCTATTATTCACTTCTCAGAGAAGCTAATATTTACGGAGCACTATCTGCAGCTGCATGTGCACGATCTCTTTTTAACCTCAGAAGGACCTTGGGAGATGAAAACGATCATTATCTCCATCTGAGGAAGCAAAGCTATGGTTTTCCCAGTAGTCATGTATGGATGTGAGAGCTGGAGCATAAAGAAAACTGAGCGCCAAAGAACTGATGCTTTTGAACTGTGATGTTGGAGAAAACTCTTGAGAGTCCCTTGAACTGCAAGGAGATCAAACCAGTCCATTCTAAAGGAAGTTAGTCCTAAATATTCACTGGAAGGACTGGTGCCGAAGCTCCAGTACTTTGGCCATCTGATGCAAAGAACTGACTCCACTGGAAAAGGCCTTGATGCTGGAAAAGATAGAAGGAAGGAGGAGAAGGAGATGATAGAGGATGAGATGGTTGTATGGTCTCACTGACTCGAAGGACACGAGTTTGAACAAGCTCTAGGAGTTGGTGATGGAAGAGAAGCCTGGTGTGCTGCATTCCATGGGGTCACAAAGATTCGGACACCACTGAACTGAAGAGGAAGCCAGGCTTGGAGAGGTGACGGACCTACCAAGGTCCCAAGCCTCATCGGAAGCCTGGCTTCCCCCATTCTTCGGTATTATCCAGAATGACGACTGGAGCCCTGCTCGGTCTCCTTCAATATCCAGATATTTCCCACCATGTTATACCATCTTTATGTGTATGCTGAAAAGAAAAATAATGTATCATAAAAAATATATGCACACACACACTACATATATGTGAGGTGGTAAAGAGCCCGGCTACCAATGCAGGAGACATGAGAGATGCAGTTTTGATATCTGGGTGGGGAAGATCCCCTGGAGGAGGGCATGGCAACCCACTCCAGTATTCTTGCCTGGAAAATCCCATGGATAGTGGAGACTGTGGGTTATAGTTCACAAGGTTGCAAAAAGTCAGACAAGACTGAAATGACTTAGCATGTAGTATATACATATCTACTTTACATGTCTTATAGCACAAAATCTCTCCAAGGTCAATGCATTAAATCTGCAAATTCAATTGGAACCAAAATCAAGAATGTTTACGAAGGTCTAGGAATGCTAAATTTAGGAAATCAAGGTTTCGACATAATCCGAAAGAATGTGTAGTTCGCTGTTAACATGCACATTAATAAAAGTGGCTCTTGAGTCACAATGCCCCAGCAGCAGCCTTCTTCGCTACATCCCCAGGGTCCTTCACGGTGCCCAGTGAATGCTGAATGCTCGGTGGATACTTGTGAGCCCACGAATGAATACCCTGGGCTGACACCAGGCTCCATGGAAGTAGCTTCTCCAGCATGACCCAGTGGCATGAAAAGATCAGCCCTACCTCCCATCAACTATTTCTAGCAGCAGCTGAGCAATTCTGCCAATGCAGGTTTTAAATGGAAAGTGAGTCTGGATTCCAAGGGGCATCAGAGAATTGGCCTTCCAGAAAAGCAAGTACATGGGGTGTCCAATGAAAGAGATCGCCTCAAGGCAATGAAAATTTGCCTTTGGTGGGTTTTGCCACCTTCTGTTCACCACGCAGAGGTACTTCCTCATTAGACTAAAAATATGGAAAAACTCCCAGAAACCTCCTAAGTTATAATTATAGCCTGCTGCTTTAGTTCTATGAATATCCCTGAAGGCTTTGATTGCTGTTAGTGGAGTGTGACACGCTTTGCAATGTCTAGCTTACAAGTTGACTGGCTTATGGGACTGGCTTCCACAGGTGATTGTGTCCTTCTGGACTGGGAACATAGAATCACAACATTTCAGCCAAGAGGGGACCTTCAAGGTCATTTCCTTTCTCCCTTACATTTTGTAGGTGAGGAAGCTGAAGCCTACTGGAGGCGTTCATGGCTTCCAGCCCAGCTGGGACCAGAGCCCAGGCCTCCTGTCCACTGAGCCTCACTTTAGTTTGCACATCCCAGCCAGCAGAATGGCCAGATATGGACACCTCCACCCAGAAGCCCCACAGGCATGGCATTCTTACTATGTCCAAGCCAAATCCCCCTCTCCAACTGCCCCTTCTCCTGGGCCCCAGTCTCTGCTGATGGTCTGTTCATTGCAAGAGTCAGAAATCAGTCTATGCTTTGATGGGTGCTCAGGTATGTCTGACTCTTTGCAACCCTGCATACTGTAGCCTGCCAGGCCCCTCTGCCCATGTAACTTTCCAGGCAAGATTACTGCAATGGGATGCTACTCCCTACTCTAGGAGATCTTCCCGATCCAAGGACTGAACCTGCATCGCTTGTGTCTCTGGCACTGACAGGCAGATTCTTCACCATTAGCGCCACCTGAGAAGCCCATGCGTTGATGATTTGATTAATTCTTGATTCATCATTGTCCTCTTCCAGAATCTTTCTCTTCTTTCTGATCCTCTTTCATTGCTGTCTGGACTTTGTGGCTGCAGTCACCATCTGCAGTGATTTTGGAGCCCAAGGAAATATAAATCTATGATTGCTTCCACAGATGATAGCCATTCCCTTCTCTAGGAGATCTTCCCAACTTAGGGATCACGCTTGGGGACCCTGTATTGCAGGCAGATTCTTTTACCATCTGAGCCACCAGGAAGCCCAATTACATAACTGCCTTTCCGTTCAGTTCAGTTCAGTCACTGAGTCATGTCCAACTCTTTGTGACCCCATGGACTGGATCATGCCAGGCTTCCCTGTCCATTACCAGCTCCCAGGCCTTGTACAGACTCATGTCCATCGAGTTGTTTTTATGACAGTTGTGATGCCATTTAGGGATGCTTTTTGTTTTCTTGTATGCATGAATTCAACCATCCATGGTCACTGAGAACATTTCTTCAGTAGTTCTTATAAAGTAGATATGCTAACAAGGGACTATCCATTTTTCTCTATCTTGGAATGTCTTCATTTTGCCTTCATTTCGAAAGAAAGTCTTTCTGGCTATAAGATTGTTCATTTTTGTTTCTCTTTAAACACTGTATGTTAGCGCAACTGCTTTGGGGTTCTATTATTTCTGATGAAAAATCATCTGTTAGTTTTCTTGGGTTTCCCTTGTTTCTCCTACATCTTCCAGATTTCCTCCTTGTCTTTGGCTTTGGGCATTTTTCGTATGAGATCATCATCAAGTAGTGACGGTTTTATCCTTTCTTTTCCTATATGGATGCTTTATGTGGACTGTTCCTGTGC